>BQNB010146013.1:0-16635 GCA_026074375.1 Tanacetum coccineum
ATTAGACTTTAATGTGGGTCAAGCGCAACAATTGCCAACCAAATTTGAAGAAATATTCAAGGTATGCAGAAACTATGACGAGTTGTTTTGGATGGGCGAAGTCGAAGGAAAGAAACTTCTTGTGCTTTCGGCAAAGGCAGCTTTATACAAATTTTCTAATGTGGATATTTTTACTTCAAAACCACCAGCCCAATCCAGGTATGCTTCTTTTTTTTTATTGTTATATAACTAATCTTAATTGCTTTCTGGTTAATTAATAAAATTTCGTGAATAGATGGTTGATTAAAGTTTTACTTCTTGGATTTAGTTTCCTCTTCTTGAGAAGTATGTAATCATAAAATCTATCGTACAGATTTCAAGAGGTGATTGAGCTTTTACCACAACAAGTATTTCATCTCAAATGCACGATCAAAAGTCAAATGTTGTCACCGGTTACAGAATATGTGTGTTACCTTGTGTTCAAGCTTTCAGAAAAATTCCAAGGGCTGCATTGTCCAGTGGAAGTACAAGATGTGCTCCATAAAGAAAACAATGAGGCTGAATTTGTTTATTTTATAACCCCAAGCCTATTGAACATAAATGGTATCACTCGTGTTCCAAAACAAAGGGAAGATGGATGGATGGAGATTCACCTGTGGAAATTTAACTCAGCACATGAATTCAAGGATGGCTCTCTTTCTATTGATATGAAATTTACATGTCGTGAAGGAATTATGTCTGGCCTCGTCGTATGTGGTCTTGAGTTCCGGCCAGTGTAAGAATATATTCCTGTACTGTTTGAAATTCGCGTTTACTTTGAGTATCAGCAAAAGGCTTCTGTTGAATTTGTCTTAAAATATAGCATACTTTATAACACTAAAACCAGTTATGATTTTACAGTGACTTATTTTTTGATTTTTAAACTTGTAGGCTTGAAGTCAAGGTTGATGGACTGCCGTTACTTCTAGATTCTTTAAAGACTGAAAGTGATAAGATGAGGAATTCTGGAAGGCTGCATAGTCATTTTCTTTCAAAAAGAGTTTAGAAGCTTATGTATTACTCTAATTAAAACACACCTCTTCAAATAGTCTTTTGTATCAAAAAATGTCCTATAATTAGATATGGTGTTCAAATAGTTTGTATCAAAAGTCATTATTTTCACAATGTGAGACCTGGATAGTTATAAACTAATTACGTATGTGTGGAAGGTTTATGTTCTTTGTCACGTGTGTACATCAGGGATTTGTCAAACCATGAAATGAACAAATTCTTTTATTAATGTGTGTTTACTGTAACAACTAAATGGAGTCTGCATAAATCTACATTATCACTCAACGATATACAATCCCGTCTTCCACGGGGTAATGGAGGAGGTAAGATGTAGACAGCCTTACCAGAAGGTAGTGAGGCTTTCCAGAGGACCTTTTGGAGTTATTCAATGCTCGAGTGGTAATGGCTATTGTACACAACTTGGAGACCTCTCAGGTTATAATCACCAATCGAAAAATCAGGTGGTACCAAAATCACTGGCACTGTTAACAATAATATGGGTTGTTGAATGAAATTCGACCCGTCTTCATCCAGAGAGGAAAGTTGCAAGTCCTGTAATTAGATTGAGTTGCACACCAACTGTTTGATATATCGTTTGTTTCAATAGTGGTGTAAGAGACCCTTGAGACTTGTTGCCGGTTAGACTTGTTCTGTAGACTTAAAATCGCCATTAAGATAAGGGTTAATGGCATATAATAGCAACGTACTTTCCCATTTGAGCCATTATCAGATATGAACTCCAAAAAGTATCACAATACACATCGAACTTTATATGAACCGATCCGATATCAGCAACTTGACCATTTTTTCTTACAAAATTCACGTCATGTGACACATGTACATGTCATGTCCCTTCTTTTAGAGCGATATGTTCCATGTCAGCCCCTAATACACATCGTTAGGTTGTATGCGTTAGTGTTAGGGTTATATGTGTTTTTATTGGGGAAGACAACCTAACGGTGTGTATTAGGGGCTGTCATGGAACCTAACGCTCTAAAAGAAGGGACATGACATGTACATGTGTCACATGACGTGAATTTTGTAAGAAAAAATGGTCAAGTTGCTGATATCTGATTAGTTCATATAAAGTTCGATGGGTATTGTGATACTTTTTGGAGTTCATATCTGATAATGGCTCAAATGGGAAAGTACGTTGCTATTATATGCCATTAACCCTTTATTTTTTCATCTTAAGATGAAATAAAAAGTGTGTTTAATAAATCTTCTTATGTCTGCAAGCGAGAAGAGGAAATGAAAGAAGTCCGCTTGTTTATTTTTAGATATAAGAGGCAAAAATAATTCTCTAGCTCTTCAATTTTGTAGATTATTATTTTTGTCTAATTATCACTTCTTTTGTCTTAAAGACTTCGAATCCACCTCTTCTCTCGTAGACATGGTTTGACAAGCCAGACATAAAATATATGAAAAAACAAACGGAATAAGTGAGAGTGAAAAAAGTTAATGGTTTAAATTATAATTAAGTATTTAAATATTTACCCCGTAATATATTGCATTGTCTTTTATAAGTAAGAGTACTTTTATTATAACAATAATACTCATTTTTTCTAATTTTTAAGTTCTAATTAAGCGAATGTGTTTTCTCTTTATATGTAGTATAAACTAGGTTGAGCATCATAGACCGAGGATCGAACCAAACCGAGCAATCAGAGCGAACACGACCAAGCCAAACATATTTCAATCCGGTCTTCGGTTCATTATTTTTCTCATTTTTTGTCTGCGGTCCGGTTCAATCTTAAGCATAACCAACCATAATGCTTTTTGGACTCACCAAAATTTTTTAAACTTGATAACTTCATATTTCTTCTATATATAAGAACAAATGTAAATTACAATATATAAGATTTATTATGACAGTATTTATGACTCCAAAGAAAAGACTTCTATTCTTATATATTGTAATTTATCTTATAATATATGAGATTCAGTTTCAAGTATTTATAACTCAGTAGGTACGATCCACCATGTTAATACAAATAATGTCTAAAAAGTTTTTGGGCATATAAATTGTAACTGTATCTTTGTTTAAAGGCAATTATCAAGAACCGTTGGAATTTGATAATCAGTTAACCATTAACATTACGAGTACGCAGCTGATATGAATCAAGTAAAGTGCATACGATTAACACACAATAAATAAACAATAAAGGTAAACAAAAAACTAACCCTTGAACAACAGCAAAAGATTATGAACAAAGTGACTAAATTGTCACATCTACGAGTGCTCACACAAACACGTAAACAAGCACGCCCGGATGCTAGTCCTAACTTCACGTGTATCTCGTACAACCTTTGTAAACACAATACCACCTGACTAGAATACCAAATCCAAGTCCCACAACCTGAACCGAAAATCAGATGGCACACAAAAGGGTTTTACCGAAACCGGTTCTTACCGAATAAGAGTAAACAAAACCGATTTTCACCAAACAAAACCCTAAACCCGTTTCCTTTTGTTGTCACGCCTGAGAACAAGTAAACCAAAAATCCTAAGCTTGCTGGAAGACTTATGGGATCAGACCACACTTTGAACACCTTATATATGTTCACCGAATTCCAATAGAAAAGGAATAAGTGAACCAAAAATCCAATGAACCCTAATTAGGGTTTGATGTATTCGGCTATGGAGTAAAAGGAAGGAATGCATGTTTATGTGTGTGTTGTGGTATATCAGACGACACTTATGAGCTAGGGAAATGGAGTATATATAGCCCTTTAACCCTAAATCATGATAAGACTCAAACTATGAGTTTAAGCCTTATCACACCTTTAAACCTTATCACATGCTTCCTTCTCTTTATCCACTAGATTCAACGAACCAAGACATCCTCTAGAAACATCCTTGTAACCGGCTAGCTCAATAGGACACAATGGGATTTATGTCTTTATCGTTTTATGTCTAAAGGTTTTCATAGAAACGTATCGTGAAGTATTGAACGTGCTCTAAATGTTTAACGTATGTGCCCCCAATAGGCTCACACATTTCTAGTCGTATAGGTGCTATCCAACTACCATAATCCAACAACTCCCACTTGGGAGTTGGAGTAGCAGACAACCCATATACTAACGACGAAAACGTCTAGCAACACTCACATTCGTTTTTAAAACTAGAAATGTCTGAGATCAAGTTTCATAAACATTCTCAGTAGCATGGTTATGTATCTCTTGCTATAATCATCCCTTTGTTCTAATACCGTTAAACCATAGATATGGATCCTAACTCATTCCATATAGTTTAACTATTTAGATTCTCGTTATAGAATTTAATACAGATATACCAAATGTAATCAAGAATCATCTTGCATTACCCTTTGGGTTCGGCCAAACAATTATCTGATTAATTCTGGAGAGGCGCCTATGTACATCTGCATCCAAAAGTGGAGGAACACATTCTTTGTAAAATACAAGTTTGTGAATGCTGCTTCCACATCACTTCCAATAATAGTCTTAATTACTACCTATTCATGGACATCATTTGACTTAGTAATTAAAAAGGATATCCACCCATACCAGAAAACTATGTTTGTATTTTCAAGTCTAAGGGCGACTAAACTAACCATTTTCGAAATTTTTACTTATACAACGGATCCCATAAAGTAAACATTCCGAAGGTTGGGGTGTCCAATACGCATCCCTTGTGAGTAACATATGAGTTTGGGGAACCATCCATATATTCAAAGAATATAACCAACACTCACATTTGCCTTATGTAACAATACTCCCATACTGTTAACCGACAATGGACATATTTAGAATGATAAATCATTCATGGATTAAATATGCAAATATAGGACAACCAATTATTATATGAATGAAAACAAATACCTCGTATTTTTATTCATCAGAAAATAAAATTGTCTTACAATCCCAATTATCCAAATAACTAATAAACACAGATTTACATGAGACTACTAGCTGGAAGCATTCCAATATTCCTAGTATGTTCTGAATGCTTTGGAAAAGCCAACGCTTTTGTAAACGGATCAGCTAAGTTGTCATCTGTGTGAACTTTTTCTAACTTTATGTCACCATATTCAATAACTTCACGAAGGTAGTGAACTTTGCCACGAAAATGTCTAGCACCTTTAGTGATAGCTGATTCATTGGCTATAGCAATTGCTCCTGTATTATCACAATACATATTTATGGGTTCTTCAATTATGGGAACCACACCAAGCCCATAAATGAATTTTCTAACCCAAACAGCTTCCTTAGAAGCATCATAAGCAGCAATATACTCAGCTTCTGCAGATGAAGTGGCGAAAATGCTTTGCTTAGCACTCTTCCAATCAACAACGCCACCATTTAAAACAAACACATATCCAGTCCGAGACTTGAGGTCATCAGTATCCGTTAGATATCCATCATCAGTGTAGCAAGAAACCCTAAGCTCTCATTTTATATCACCTCCGTAAACTAGAAACATGTCCTTAGTATTCCTGAGATACTTCAGAATGTTCTTAACAATAGTCCAGTAAAGATCACCTGGATTCTGTTGAAATCGGCTTGTTATGTTCTGAGCGAACGCAACATCAGGGCGAGTACATCTCACAACATACATAATAGAACTCACAGTCGAGGCATATGGAACATTTTGCATGCGCTTCGATTCAGCAGGTGTTGAAGCACCTTGTGATTTACTCAATCTAAGCTTTTCTTGCATGGGGATACTTCCACGTTTGGAATTCTCCATGTGATATCGCTTTAAGATTTTCTCGATATAAGCACTTTGGCATAAGCCAATTAACCGTCGTGATCTATCTCTGTAGATCTTGATTCCAAGAATATATGCAGCTTCACCTAAATCTTTCATAGCAAAACATCTTCCAAGGTAGGATTTTACACCTTGTAACATTGGAATGTTGTTTCCCATGATCAATATGTCATCGACATACAAGATTAGGAAAGTGACATTACTCCCACTAGCTTTTAGATATACACATGGCTCATCACGCTTCAGCTTGCATACTCGGTTTGGATATTTTGGATTGACAAAACCTTCAGGTTGCTCCATGTAAACCTCTTTAGAGAGATATCCATTGAGGAAGGCAGTTTTGACATCCATTTGCCAAATCTCATAGTCATAAAATGCGGCTATGGCTATAAGAATCCTAATAGCTCTAATGTCTGCAACAGGAGAGAAGGTTTCCTCATAATCAATCCCTGGGGTTTGAGTATAGCCCTTCGCCACAAGACGAGCTTTATAGGTGTGTACAGCTCCATCCATGTCGGTCTTCTTCTTGAAGAGCCACTTGCTACCAACGGTCTTGCCGTTAGGAGGAAGTTCAACTAAGTCCCAAACTTCATTGTCTTTCATGGATTGCATTTCCACATTCATAGCATTCAACCATTTTAATACAGAACCTCAGGGTCTAAAATCAACATTATAGCTACGGTTTTGCCCAAGATCCCCTAACTACATGCTCCCAGCATCGATGTATAAACACATACAATCTGTGGGACCGTCGTGTCCTTTGTGGACCTACGAATGGAATGATATCACTTTTGAGGTTCACAAATTTCTAGTATCCCCTCCCTTCATGAATTTAAGCTAGTGTCTATAAAGGATGCTAACTTCTCTTGAAATAATTTCAAGATCTTCTAGACTCCACTTGCTTCTTGAGTTATTAGACTATTCTTTAGGAATTTAGCAATTCGAGCAACAAGAAGACTTTGTTCTCGGTTGGGTAGTAGAAGAAATACCCCATCGTTTCCTTTGGGTATCTATAAAGATACACTTAATAACCTGGGTTCTAACGTGTTCAGGCTTGGTAAGGTATCTCATTAACAATCCTCACAACCCTTAGACTTTTAAGTAAGACACCCATTGCCATATTCGTTATGGTCGTCGTTTTCAACCTTCTTAGTTTGGAACCATATTGAGAATGCGTGTAGCCGTCTCAATGAGCATAATCCCAAAAGAACTTGGTAAGAGTGTTTGACTCACAAGCGACCGAACCATATCAAGTAGGGTTCAATTTCTCCTCTCCTGACACACCATATGTTGTGGTGTTAAGGAGAGTACGATGGGCGATAATCCCATGATTCTTAGATGATCCAAAACTCTTGACTCAAATAATCGCCCCCACGATCAGAACGTAATAATTTTATAGTTCTTGCCGAGTGATTTTCTACTACTTTGGAACACTTTGAAAGTTTCAAAACACTTCAAGTTTAGGCTTCAACAAGTAAACATAACCATAACGACTAAGTCGTCCAGTGAAAGTACGAGTAAGCTTGCTCCTTGCCTTGACATGATCTTATAATTGGCCACAAACATCGTTTGTATATGTTCCAAGTAAGTCTTTGGCCCTTTCCACTTGATGTGTGTAAGGTTTCCTTGCCATCTTTCCAGACATACAAGGGACGCATTTTTCAAAAGCCTTAAGGTCAGTTGAATTGAGAAGTCCATCATGTTGCAACTTCTCAATGCGTTTCTTGCTAATGTGTCCAAGACGACAATGCCACAAGAGAGCAGAGTCCAAGTTTAACTTGGCTCTTTTGTTGCTTACAGTATATATAGAACTTTCATTTGCATAAGAATTAGACAAATCAATTTCAAAAATACCATCCCTTGGGATAGCACTAAAATAAACCATGTTATTCCTAGAAACTTGAATTGTATTATCCATGAAACGGTTAATAAAACATCTTCCTAACAAACGAAAATAGAAAATTACTCCTCTAGTAATAGAGGATCAAAGGACATTGTTCAAAACGACTCTCTAATCCACTCGAGAGACATAACATAAAAAACGCCAATTGCTTTCAATAGCTTTCACGTTGACCATTGCCCCCGTACAGCTAAGATCCCACGCTGTCCGTTTCCTACTTGCCCTTAGACCCTACGTTGTATTACAAATATGAGTACCACAACCAGTGTCATAGATCCATGATCTATTAAGGAAAGTATTAAGTTCTATAGTGAAGAAATCTGAACTGCTAGCTCACTAAGATAGCTTCAAGCTCTTCAGTAACTCAGCTAAATTCTGAGGACAGTTCCTATTCCAATGCCCTGTCTCACCACATTGATGACATATAGAGTCCTTAGCAGGATTTTTCTTTTTCAGTGGGAGGGGAATCTTGGGTTTGGGAATGATAAGCGTGCTTATACTTTCCTTTCCTTTGATTTTTACCCCTAAGCACGAAATGCGGTTTTTGCTTGTTTTTCTTTCATGCTTTTCCAGCTCGACTTACATAAGTGCAGGAGTAGTTTTGTTTAAGACGAGATTTACTTATTACTTCCGCATGGGCATGCAACTCATAACCGTCTTCCCCATAGCCGTGCCATACGTGATTTTGCACAGTCTAAAGAAGCGCCTGATCTCTTGCTGGGCAAACAAATTTTTAACGCCTGTAACATCTCTTAAGCACTAGGTTTTCCAGATATAGTTTGGATCCTATTGGTTCCTATGTCATGACAGATTCAGCAATCTCCTTTTGACCTTTAACCATGCAGAATTGAGTTAGCAAGACTTCCCGGAGCAACTTTGTTGACCAGGTTTGAAGCTGGGCGAGAGCAGGAGGAATTGGCTGCTCTAGGTAATCAAACTTACCCATAACTGATAGTACAATCCTAAGTTGTCTGTACCAGTCAATGAAGTTGGGTCCAGATAATTTTTGTTTCTCGAAGAAACCCCTGAAGACCAAATTGTTAACTACGGAGGTAGTCATCTACAATCAAAAAAAGTTTAATTATTAGTATTGTCGAAATTAAATTCTTAAAAGAATTAACTACCCAATTAATTACTAATAAGACTAAGATCCAGCTTGACCTCCCACTTATTACCGGAGGTCTGACCAACGTGTAAACAAGTGAGGCAAGAGGTAAGCGACGAGCGTTAATTGCATGGAATGCAACTCTTAGATTTATGAGACTGATGACATTAGTAACTCATATAGTAATGTCAAAAGCATATTTGGTCTCATCTTATGCCTCGGGTTCGAGGTCTGACCAGGTAACTCGATTTAAGTCCACCAAAACAGAACGTGCGAAAATTGACATAGATCTGACCTTTGAAAAAAATTCGCCATGGGTTGGCAAGGCCCTGAGGTCTGACCAGAGAGGTCAAGCCAAATGCACGTGTTCTATTTTTGGCTGACATAGACTTAAAACTTCATATAAGGGTATACACATAAATGTGACAAAAATCGTGTACAAGAAGCATGCAAAACAACTTGTAGCACTAAGTTAAGAAAATATTTTGTTAACATTTTTGGTATAGTCATTATTTTGTCAAATGTTCTCGGTAGCTCCATTTTAGACTCACAAAGAAGCGAAGAAAACCTGTCAAGCGCGAAGCGTATAAAAACCTGACTTCATTAGGAATCTTACTCTACCCGCCTTACACCTTCTCTTATAGTTTATCCATAATGGGTAGCCGTACTTCCAATTGTACAATTGATGCTATTGTATGTTAAGAAACCCTTTTGTTAACATTAGTTTTATTGTTGCCAATATGGTGGGATTACAAATTGATCAAACCCTATATTGTACTCCTACTTGGTCCGAAGACACAAGTAATTCCAATAATTCCCTCATATGCCGAAGCCTGTAGTGAGGCGGGATAAGATTAAAGATCAATTCAACCCTGATATCCTTAAAACTAACCTTTTTGTATATATAAATTATAATAAATATAATAAATATATAAGGATAATTTCAAAATTATAATTCAATTATAGTACGATAAGTATTCCGAAAGACTCAAAGAAATTCCTTTTGACCAAAGGAAAATCAAAATTCCCCCGGGTCGTTTCCCAACGAGGCGCGAATTAAAAATCGGATTACGTTTGTGATCGCGTGAATTGAATGGATTAAGAGATTTGGAGTTGGTTTTCTAATTTCTACAATTAAAATGCAAAAACGATGAAAGAAAACCTAAAAACAAAAGCTAGAACAAATTTAAACCTAAAAACGAGAATGGGATTGAAAACCCGTTCTTTAAAAAAGTAAAATGAGAAATTTTAACCCTACGGATGCAAATTTAATTTTCCTAAGTGCAAAATGATAAAAGAAATTTAAAAAAAAAAGAATTATATGTTTTTTGACTTTTTAATGAATTAAAAACAGTTTTGAAAAGAAAAATTGATTAAAAATAGTAAACTTAATGGGAAAAATCTAAAAAAATACTAAAAAGTAGCTAAAAGTGAGTAAAATATATGAAAAATAAAATGGGATACCCAACTTATTGGAATAAGCCAAAAATAAGCTGAAAGGCAAAAGAAAAAAGATGACTATAAAAACAAAAGGCTGAGTAGGGCTAACAGATAGCCCTACTGGTGCCGTTGATGAGTGTATGTTTGTTTGTGCGGGATGACTATGTGCTAAGGGGGAGGTCCAGGGTTTGAATCTTTGGCCTCCATTTTTGGAATATATATATATATATATATATATATATATATATATATATATATATATATATATAGCTAATTTAAAAAAAACAACTTTTTATAACTCACAAAAATAAGCTGGAAAATAAGCAAGAAATGGAGGCAGTTTCTATTATTTTTAACTAAGTCTTAGAATGCTAAACTGAAAAGCTAGATTAAGGCAAAATAAGCAAGGGTAAATTAGAAATAAGCAAAGGGAGCTATAGTCTTACACCTAATAAGCTAGCTTGAACTAAATAAGCAACTAATATTAAGCAGAAAAGCTAAAGATAGCAAATAAGCAATAGGGGCAAAAACTGCATACAAACAGCCACAAGGGGCATTGTTGGGCTTATTTTTAAGCACCAAGAGGGAACCTATTGGACTTAAGGCTTATACTAGCTCAAAGCTTGGCTTAAAGACTTCTAAGAACATCAAAGAAAACAAAGTTTGAAGCTTAAATAAGCCAAGAAAAAGGCTATTGAAAAGTGATGGCTCACATCAGCACATGCTGATGTGGTCTTTTCAGTTTTAAAAAGTGCTAAGTGCAAACCTCAAAATAAGTTACAAAATAAGCTTCAAAATTAAAAATAAGTAAAAACAGATGAAGTTTGACTTAAAAGGAGCTTATGCTCAAAAATTTGAAAGCTAAAAACAATTTTAAGACACTGAAATTTAGAAATGAAAAAGGGCTTTTGAAAACAAAAAAATTGACTTGAAAAACTTGACAGATTATGAGCAAAACTAAGTAGACTTAAGGGAGACTTGTACTACTCTATTTAGACACTAAAAGGGACACTAAAACTAGTTTTAAAACTTGTTTTTACAAGCTTAATCAAATAAGCTCATATACCACTGATTTGAACCACAGTTTCAAAGACTACTTTAGAAAAAACATAAAAACAACTTTTAAAATTAAAAACTTTGAAAAACTGATTAATAACAACTTACAAGGGGCTGTCAAAGATAGCCAAATGACCCAAAGTGTTTTTTACACAGATTGACCCTTTTTACACCCTTGACCCAAACACCCCTTTATCTTTTCAAAGTGACTTTTTAAACTGTTTTTAAAAGAGTTAAGGCTAGGTAAATGAAAACAGCTGATTAACAAACAAGATTAAGCAAAAATAAACACAATGCACACAACAATAAGCACTAAATAAGCAAATAGGTAAATAAGCACTAAAAGCATATAAATGACAGATTTGCATAAAAACTCAAACCAAGGATATTAAAGCAATAACAAAGCATAAATAAGCATAACAAAACATAAATAAGCAATGAAAAGCAGGAAATAAGCAATAATAAGCACTTGAATAGTAAAAAGCAAAAAAATGGAAAAATAAGAAAAACTCACAAGTACCCTTACTCAAAACAGGGCAAATAAAGATGATCTACAAGCTCTAGCTTGTCAAAAACAAGCTAGTGGGGTCTATAAGCTCTTCCAAGGCTAGCTTATCATCCAATATTGCTGAGGTAATTTGAGGGGTGAGCTTTTTGTGATTTTTCTTGATTTTTTAGACAGAAAGTTACACAAACTTTATATAAGCTTCTAATAACTCAAAAGCTTATAAAAAGGCTTATATAACAGTATTTAAAGACAATTTAACTTAAATGACAAGTATTTAAAGAAAAATAGAAAATTTCATTAACTTAAAAGAATTACAATGCAAATATTTAAAAGACAGAAATTTAAATGACAATGTATTAAAAAGACAATATTAAAATGGTACAAACTTGTTAATAAGCTTTTAACTCTAACAAAATTTGACAAAAATACAAATAAGCTATACTATGCTATTTATACTAAAAACTAGGTCTTCAAGCCTTCACATGTGTGTTCTTCTTGTGAGGGTTTGAGACTTGTTGTTTCTTGAGTGAGAAAGTCCAAAATCAATATAAGCATTAAGTACTTTGAGCCCAAGGTCTATCATCACAGCCGTTTATCTTCTTGTCATTCGCACCAACCAATAGGGTTTTGAGGGATTGCCAAGGTGTCTTGGAGTGTAGTGAGGTGGGGGTGTGACTGAGAGTAAAGTTTTTGTTGTGGTGTGAACAGTGATCGAGGTGAGAAAGTAACAGGGAAGGGTGCAGGGCAATGGCGGGAAAAATTGGTTTATGTTAAACTAGGTAAAAGTTTGAGGGTTTTACAGGTTTAGTCCCTCATAGTGATATGTTTGTTAGCATGGTAAGTCCTTGTGGTGTTAAAGTTTATACATGGATGGCAAGAATGGTCCTCAGAGGTGTATTGTTTGTTTGCACGTATGGTCCTTTTGGACTTTTGCTTTGGGCCGTGTTTGTATATAAGGGATTTTGGGCCTTTATAAGACTTTGGGCTTTTTCTTTGTATAAGTCTTGATATAAATGCACTAATGGGCTGTCCCGGCCCATTAGATGGGTGCAGGTGGGCCCATTAAGTGTTTCTTCGGTTTTGGCCTCGCCTTTGACTGTTGACTTTTTCAGGGTTGACTTTGGTTGACTTTTTGACTTTGGCTTTTGGACTTTGACTTTGATTTTGACTTTGTCTTTTTCACGCTCTTCCATTCCGTGCTCGGTTTTGTCGTTTTTGGCTTCGTTTTTCGTCCTTTTATCGGATATCCGTTTCCTGCACAATATAGATGAAAACATACACATACAATGTATTTTTGGTCATTTAAGTCTGGTTTTAATGGAAAGTGGTATGTGTAATTAAGCACATACCAAACCCCATACTGCACACATAAAACTAAAGCTTCACAAGAAATCAAATTTCATAGTTTTAATGTCCGTATTAAATTTGTCCAAAACCCTGGTTTCGCAAATAACACATAACAAGTCACAAGGAGTATGCTTAATACTAGACATGTTTAATCCAAATTTCTCTATAAGTATAAGTCCGGTTTTAAGAGTTTTATAAGTCTATTTTGCAAATATTGACTAGACACATGGCATATCACATATAAGCAATTAAAACAGACAGAAAATTGGAGTAAAATTGAAGACAAACTCTTATGTAGAAAGCAGTAATCACATAATGCCTTGAGTTCTCAAAAGAGTCTTCCCTAATTGGAGAACCATAAGACTCTCACTAGGTTTTCTGCTAAAGTGCCTAGATCGCCACATCCATCATATAACATGATTGCGTGAGTCTTATAGCCGAGATAAATCAAGAATAGAATAACATGACAGCTTAATTAACCTTTAATTTTAATCTATTCTCCTTTTATCAAGTTAATCATTAGTGTTGATTCTAGGTGTTTATTCATAATTTATGGCAAGTATTGCATATAATTGCATTAATTTTTCAATAAAACAATAAATAAACAATATTTCATGTAGCCCTAGCGTGTTAATCCATATGTGGTAAAACCAAATACACCAAACGTGTTGGCTCTGATACCACTTGGAATTTGATAATCAGTTTAACACATTAACACTACGAGTACGCCACAGATATGGATCAAGGTAAAAGTGCATACGAATTAACACACCATAAATAAACAATAAAGGTAAACAAAAAAAATACAAGTTCAAGGAACAAGCTCAATTCAGAAATCAATGATCACTACAACATACTCACAGGAGAATGTCAAAAGGACGAGCTAAAGACTAAAGACAAAGCATTGTATGCTAGGCTTAAAGTTTTGTAAAATGGAGTGACCTCCCTTAGGGGGAGATTGTTGGAAACACAAAAAGTGTCGGTCACTTCCAAGTTGTAATAGGTCTTAGCTCGTAGATTGTGTCATGATTAAGTATAGAAGCTAATTCGGCCCAAGGCCTATGGGAAGCCCATCATAGCTCATGGGTCGGTCATCATGTAACTATATAAGCCCTCTCCTAGCCTTGGAGAGGGGTTGGTTGTTTTATTTCTTCCATATTTCCACATAGTAAAAATATCATTCATTCCATCACTTTCTCTCTCTAAACATCACAATCCACATCTCTCTTTTGTTCTTGATAGATCATTAGATTACATGTTTCTTCAATTGTTATTAAGAGCCATGGAGTGGTGTGTTTAGTTTTTGGTTTGTCTTGGTGATTTGTGTTTAAAATCTTTATAAAAACAAATTTTGATTCAAAATATTTTGGCGTAAAACCTCAAGTTTTCATTTTATTGTTCCTATAAGGATAGTAACACTAATGTAACAAGAATTTTTGCTAAAAAACCATTCAAAAATGTTCTTTTTGATTTTGAAAATTTAAATTTATAGTATCTGGAACGAACGAGTCCAACCGAACAAGAATAGCCTATCTAGTCTTTACTTTGACACCAACAGATGTCTATTTCAAGAACCGAACTAGCTAAAGTTTATAGTGGGAACCGAACAGTTGTTGTCCTGTTGGAACCGAACAAGTTATAACCGAACGAGTTAATCGAACAGCAGAGCCCACTAGCATAGTTGATTGACAACCGAACGAGTCTTGTGATTTGTGTTCAAAATCTTTATAAAGAACAAAATTTTTGATTCAAATTTTTTGGCGTAAAAACCTTAAAGTTTTCATTTTTATTGTTCCTATAGGGTTAGTAACACTAGTTGTACAAGAATTTTTGCTAAAAACCATTCAAAAATGTGTCTTTTTGAGTTTTGAAAATTTGGGTTTCGTAGTAGTTATAACCGAACTAGTGTGTTGTATGTTGGAACCGAACGAGTAAGCCGAACGAGTAAGCCGAACTAGTCACTTTAGTTGGAACCGAACAAGACCAACCGAACTAGTAACTTTAGTTGGAACCGAACAAGATCAACCGAACTAGTGTGCACCGAACAAGAGGAACCGAACCAATTCTCTTTTGACAACCGAACTAGATTCTTCTTTGTTAACCGAACAAGGTGAACCGATCCAGACGTTTCTTTGGTAACCGAACAAGGTGGACCGAACTAGAAGTTTCTTTGGTAACCGAACAAGTAAAACCCAAATTTCTTAATTTCTAAATTATACGGTTATTTCTTTGACTTGTAAAATCCCGTGAAACATTAACTTGTTTTCCCGGTTTTGTCGAGAATTGTAAAATCCCGTGTAGTTTCATTTCAAGACTCAACAATCACATAACCAAACACAATTTCTTTCTACCACCGATCGATCAATTTGTAATCTTTTTGATACCACGTTATCAATGACGACTCTTGCTGATAAATCACTTCTCTCGGGTGGTGATAATAAACCACCGATGCTTGAAAGACACTTGTATGATTCATGGAAAAGCATAATGGAACTTTATATGATGAATATACCACATGGAAGAATGATTCTTGCCTCTATTGAAAAAGGTCCACTCGTTTGGCCATCAATCATTGTGGATGGTGTAACAACACTTAAGGAATATACCGAACTCATTCCCGCTGAAGCCATTCAAGCTGATTGTGATATCAAAGCAATTAGTATCATTCTCCAAGGCCTTCCAACTAAAATTTATGCTCTTGTGAGTCAACACCGTGTAGCAAAAGATCTTTGGGAGAATATTAAACTGCTAATGCAAGGAACGTCATTAACGAAACAAGAACGAGAGTACAAGCTGTATGATGAATTTGATAAGTTTACCTACAAGAAAGGAGAGTCGTTACATGAGTACTACTTAAGGTTCACTCTGTTACTCAATGATATGAACATCTACAAGATGCCATTGGAGCAATTTCAAGTTAACACCAAGTTTTTAAACACTCTTCCTGATGAATGGAGCAAATTTGTTACTGATGTTAAATTGGTCAAAGACTTGCATACTACCAATGTTGATCAGCTTCATGCTTACCTGCAACAACACGAAAGACATGCAAATGAAGTTCGTTTGATGCATGAACGTAACTCCGATCCTCTTGCTTTAGTTGCATCTCACCAATTACCTCCGTCAACTTATCAATCTCATCTACACACTCTCCCGAACTCTCAACTTCAACATCATGTTTCACCATATCCGTCTTCACAGTTTGTAACACCTTATCAGACTCAACAATTCACAACCAGTCAATCAACACCTCTTTCAATCACTTATCCATCAAATGAGTACCAATCCTCAGTTCACCACAACGTTTATTCTCCACAATCATCCATCCCACAATTGGAATATGCTCCCACAACTTACCAACATCAACAATCTGAATTTTCCCAACCAGACTCCGGTCTAATTGTTCCAGTGTTCCAGAAAGGGGATGATCCAATTGATGCGATCAATCACATGATGTCATTCTTAACTGCTGTTGTCACATCCCGGTATCCTACTACCAACAATCAGCTAAGGACTTC
>BQNB010146014.1:0-16635 GCA_026074375.1 Tanacetum coccineum
TACAGTAAGGGTAAACTTTTACAAGCTTTAGATTCAAACTCTCGAACTGATAAGCACATCATCAAACAACAGTGATCTTTAACTGAGCACCAGAACAACACGATTGATACTATATATAATGGAGTGGAATATTAAACTGATTCAAAACATTATAAGTATACAAGTAATTAAATTTAAATGGTGTAACCTAAAACTAAGTATAAGAGTACTAAAAAGCTGAGAACAGCAAGCAAAAGACAGTGTAAAAGCACCTGACAAAATCTCCTTTCAGAGCCGGTGTGCCAGAATACTGAAGGCTGATATCATCACCATGATTTGCCCATACTGAATAATTTTATGACATGAGAATATACAAACATTTATTCAACATTTTCATATGCAAAATATAAATCCGGAATAAAAGAAAAGACGGCGTACAGAAGTAGTAGGCGTACAGAAGTAGTACGTACTGATTTGTAACCGTCATCTAATATTTCTAAGAATTGAGAGCTATTAGTTCTGGTCTAGCGTCAAAAACATCCAAGACCATTTGAAGTTGATAGTGTCCAACATTTTGTACGCTCGATACATGCTCTGCAAGATTTTTGGTGTGTTACTGAATCAGTAAAACCAAAAGAACTATAAAGAAGAAGAAAATGGAGTTACTGGTTTACAGTATTACTTATGGTTGGCTGGTTTCACGTGCAAATATTGTGGTACTAGCAAAATTCAACTCTGAATGATTATGACAAAAATGCACACAGCAAATTAACAAGATGATAAAATGTATTACGTCAACCTTGCAGACTAGACACAGCAATCACACCAGGGGTCGAATATCAAATTCATGAAATTACAACAAACTTAAAGATTACCAACTTAATATTAAATGATATATAGATGTGTGATAAAATTTACCTGTGTTACATTTGTGCGGTCTAGACAATCAATGCAATTAGTTCGTACAACTCCAATCTGAGCTTCAACCTTTTCACCCTTATCATTTATCAAAAAGTACCTACAATTTAAATAAGAGCAGATTTTTTTTAAAAAAGAATGATTGTTTGTCACATAACTGGAGGTGTACTCTGTGTATCATAAAGTTTACATTTATCATTCTTTGGAATGATGGTATCAAACAAGGACTTATACAGATTGATAGAAAGTGAAATTGCAGATTTGAACTTCAATATAAGAGAAGGATATCTAATAGTAAGTACACAATGATGATATACTTAGTACTGTTCCATCCAGTAGTATTAACTCCTTTCGGAACAGTATAATCCTAAAGCAACTTCCATTAACCATAATAAATAAATCACATAAAAAACGTACAGATTTTAAAATTTATGAAACCTACCTATTTTTAACAAGGAAATCCTCGATTTGATCATAAAGCATAGATAGGCGTTCAAAATGAACATGTCCACAGATGCGATGGAAGTCGAAGTGCACGTATCTCAGAGTGTCAACACATTTAGCTTATGAGAGCTTCTATATATGATCTTGACTGCAAAAGTTTGAGCTAATATTATTCCCTCTTTCATCAACTCAAGAATGTTCTGTCTGTGAGGCAAACATTGCTGACTGGCGCCCCTCCCCACCACCCTAAAATAAGGGTTAAGTGTTAGGCTAACGGAGCATTGCAAATACCAAGAGCATACACGTTGTATACCTTATTCACAAGATCAACAGCTATAACATTTCCATATTTCTTTCTTAAATCCAGATTAATGGCCTCTACCTTGCGGACCTGAGGATCTGAAGTAGACCATATAAAAAGGGGAAGATAGTTAAAGATACACACAAATCAAGTATATGTTATGTGTGAAAGGATTTCTGCATAGTATCCTCACTGCTTCTTCGGGTTTCACAATCTCAAACTTAGGCTTATAGGTCAGATCCACAATTTGTTCCCACATAAATGGCATTGTATTCCTCCCGATCCTAAAAAAAACAATACAAAACTAATCTGTCATATT
The DNA here is from genome assembly GCA_026074375.1 of Tanacetum coccineum. Taxonomy (NCBI): domain Eukaryota; kingdom Viridiplantae; phylum Streptophyta; class Magnoliopsida; order Asterales; family Asteraceae; genus Tanacetum; species Tanacetum coccineum. Next base: position 1,962 of record BQNB010146014.1, read on the forward strand.
GTAATTCTTTACAGCAATTTGCAACATAATGATGTGAACGTGCATACGAAAGGCTCTTTTCAATTAATAACATATAGCATAAGACAAAAATGATAAAATTATATCTGTGTAACCTACTAAATCTACATGAACTGTGATCATGATTAGTAGTTAAGTTACATGAATCACTGTGCCAAAGATCATAGGAAATTTTATGCCTTTCTACAATATGGTGAAAATATACACAATGGAGTTTAAAACACCGACAATATGTGAAACTATACCTGCACAAATGATGCAGTAAACCCATTCACGTGTACAATTTGTTCACTTTCCACAAAATTTGCCACGTAGCCATCAGAATCAGCTCCTCTTCTCCACATCCGAGTCCCTGCCCAGAATTACGACTTAATGCTTAATCAAAACAGATAGGTGGCCTATGAATCTATTTTCCTACTTTAAGTGAGATATATGAGTTTCAGTGCTTCTATGAAAGCAAGCGAGCAAATAGGCAATCTAGTTTCTAAAATCTAAATGAACGTAAAGAACCTGACATGTAAAGATGAAAAAACTCATACAGTTTAAGCTTTTATGAAAGAGTAGCTGCTCAACAACAGTGGATATCAAATTCTGAAGAAATAAAAGCTCATTCAAAGAACACACATATGCTTGAGAAAATAAAATTCTGATCAGAATAATTTATTTCCATTGCAGTAAGTGGAGATGCTAAGAGGCCATTTAGTTGAAGAATACATTCCATAGGTTTCAACTCCAGTTTTGTAAAAAAAAGTGGAGGGGTTGTTTTTCTCCATAAAAGAGGGAGATTTTAAAAACGTGATCAAATGGTGTTTTGTGTTTTTCACTTACAACGGATATGATGATTTTGTGTTGCAAGGGAAAACATGAAGAACACAAAATTGTTTTGCATTTTCCAGTAATAATTAAAAAAAAAGGGGGTATTTTGTGATTTCTAGGAAAAGCTTCGGGGAAAACGAACTTTTTTCTACAACATCAAAAACAAAGTTTTTCTGCATGTTTTCTTGTTTTCTATGGGAAACAGAAAATGTATACTTCAATTAAATAGCCACAAATCTTTTTTCATAGTTTTTCACTATTATATTAAAATAATATTGTTAACAAGAAATAGGGAATAATAAGGTATCTAATGCTGTACTACATTCTCCATGCATATATCTTACAGGAAGAAGATTAAAGGATATTTTGAAGCATACCAGTTCTTCTTGTGCACCTTCGTGCAATCAGAGTGACATCTATTGTATCTTTCCCAATTGCTGACTGAAAGTTCTGAAAAGCTGGTCATAAGTCAAGACAACAAACGAAAATATTTTACCCTGGTAATCAATCCTCTGAGATGCATTTAATAATCCGTTATAAAAAAGGAGGTTGCAAATTTAAACAATATTGAGAAGAGGAAAACATGCATTAGTCACAGAAAACATGCAAACTCACATTTCTCTCTCTCTCATGCACACGAAAACAAACATAACACACTCATAAGTGATGTGGCAAAACAGGCTAGTGGGGCAGGTTGGGTTACTGCTCAAAGTGGAAAAATTACACTTATTAGTTGGGTTGACCAACCAACACTTATTGTTCATTTCGTTTGATATATCTAAGAATAGATTACAAAAGCTCTACTATTTGTACAAAAATTCAAATGTCTATTCAAATAAAACAATCAAAAGAGTTGTAGGCACGCAAGTGCATTTGACCGTGTCATGTTTGCCTTTGTTTTAAAAAAATCAGCAATTTAAACTGTTAAAAATATAACCCAGATCGACCCATTTAGAGGTCAAAAATTACTACCTCTACTCATCACTCATGTGACCGCTGAGGCAGTGACTACCTACATTTACATGCCCTCATTGAAAATAAGAAAATAAAAGGATACTCCCTTGGATCACAGGAAGCATGTAATGGTCCAGCTGCAAGGAAATGATGACAAGTTAAGTTACTAGAATCTAGGTCAAGCTTCGAAATTGATTTAGCAATTTTGACAAAACACAAACCTTGTTATCAATCAGAACTTCCAACATATAGTTGTTCCAAAGGAACCGAGGCTCTGCCTGTGACAAGGAAATTTCAAGTTGTATGATGAATATACACGTAAGAATTCAAATAAACTGGCATCTTACATATAACATGCCAAAACTACAAATTTTGTATGTGCAAACTTATGAAATAGACTCGGTGTAAACACAATTACAATATTTTAACATTTCACTTCACTTGCCTGTCTCCACAGAGGAAGAAGTCTCGATTCATCACCCAAGTCATTCAAACGTTGTGCACTGCAAAATAAAATTGCATACTAAAATAATTAAAGTCACATGGTATCATTTTTTGGTCAAACCCATAGTGGAAAATAAACGGCATACTCATAATGTAATACGAAAGGTAATATATAGCAGTATATATTGTGATGGAGAAGGAGATATAGATAACATATCAGTTCTTAGACAAAAATGATTCGACATATTATTATTTAGAGAAATAGATGGACCTTAATGTTATGTTAACATCATATGAGAAGTAAAGGCCAGGAGTCGTCTCTGCAACTTTTAACACCGAAGAAAACTCTGACTCCATCTTTTTCTGCCACACCAGTGAAATGTTAACATATTACACATACTGTAACAAACAACAGCAACTGACAGCAATGTAGAGTAATGTTCACCTGTTCCTCAGGAGAGTTTTTCACAGATAGATCACATGGAAGGACTTTCAGTTTTGAAACTTTGAAAATGGGATGGCCCAAGTAAGAACCAACACATTCACGTTCTGTTATGACAAATAGATATGATCCTAGAGACAGAGAAAGAGAACAGTTCATGAGTCAACCAATGAAATATATTACAACTAAAGTAGGGTAATAAATATTATGCTTTACCAAAGCCAGATATGCGGAAAAAGAAATTTGGTCTGCATGTACAATAGACATAGAAACCAAGATCCAGTTAATTCAAACAGTCATATCTCAGTTAGAGGGTGTTTGAGATTGCTTTTCTGCTTATCTGCATTTTTTTAAGCAGAAAAGCACTTTTTCCATCCAAACACTGCCTGCTTTTCTGCTTTAAAAAAGCAGAAAAACAGTTTTTCATAATCAGAGTAACCGCTTATTTCGTGTTAGTTATTTGATATTGAAATTAAATGACTTTTTACTCTCATATTTAACCTAAAACCTTGTATAAATGAACTTGATTTTTTACAGATACATTGTGTTTTTTATAAAATAAGAACATTCAAACACTAGTTCCAAAAGTACTTATTTTTAAGCAGGAGCACAAGCAAAAAAAAAAAAGCAAACCCAAACACCCACTTAGTATCTTCAAAGGGTACCAATAGTCAGATTTTACTGTTGGCCAACTGATTAGGATTTTGATTTTCTGGTTCTTCAGGCTCAAAAAATATAGATTTAGATCATCAAGTATGCTGTAAGAAAACTCATTTGAGATTATACTGTACTACCTTTTCCTTTATGCAACTAATTATGTGCTTATGATTCTACTTCTTCAACTGCAATAATCACTGCATATCCAAACACTTCCTACTTACTCATTCCAATAGTGAATCAGTTTCAACGTAATTAAGATAATACTGTACTACCTTTTGCTTTAAGTAACTAATTATATGATTACAATTCTACTTCTTCAAGTTAGAGTAATCACTTCATATCCAAACACTTCCTAGTTGCTCTTTCTTATCGTTGAATCAGTTTCTTATCACTTTTGATGTAATTTTGATCAGATATTTAAAATTCAAAGTAGTGCATGCAAAATGTCATTTAAAGTGGGGGGAATTACCAAGAAAGGTAACTAAAAAATTTCAACATAATAATGTGGGGTATGAGTAGTTTTATCACTCATCAAAAGAAGTAAAAGTTCAATTGGGACTTAATTCAGCCAGAGGTCTTCTTGGAATCAGTTCCTCTACCCTTGGGTAGGGGTATGTAGTCTACATCCTACCTCCACAATACCCCGTTTCGGGTTGGGTATTCTTGTTGCTGTTGTTGTTGTTGTTGCAGATCAAAACAGTTCCTATTTTTCACTGACACTCAATCATAACTATCTGTAGTCAAGTATGAATTACAATTAATGCATTATATATGATTTAAAATCCTCATCACAGAGATGGTACTTGCTTATCTATCTTTAAACCAACATTTATTTTCCAACTTCCTTATTGAACAAAGTTAAATTAAGTTAAATTTTCCCATGTCTAGTGTCTATTCAACTCAGATTAAAAAGAAAAAGAAAAAAAACTTTTGTTATAAATTGTTACCGAGTATAAACTATTGGAAAACAAATGGACACTTTACCCAACCTACTCCTGCTGAAGTTATATCATGTGTTGTACCAATCCAGCCACTTATTTCAAATTGAAAAAACCAAGGTAGAGATATATGCAATTCCATTTGTATGGTTGATTAAGGCATACAAAGGTTGTTCTATTTTCCGTTTCTGTTCACTTAGGTTACTCTAGTATATTTTTTTTTCATTCACTTAAGTCACAACCTTATTAAGCATGCTGCTATTTAGGCAACTTATTGAACATGATATTTAGGTGAGATAACTTATAAAAACTATACATTCAGAACACTCAGTTTAGCGGTGACTATTCTGAAAAGTGATCTAAATAGGAAGTTGAGTAAGTGAAGAAAAATGCAAAGTACAATATCGTCATATGTATCAACCTAATGACATTTAAGCCACGGAAGAGTCACATGAATACCAGTTAGGCCGCTTACATCAAAGCCGAAAAAAGGGTCAATTTTCCGCAGGTAGCGTAAACATGGATAATAGATGATACATTGTAAAAAGAAATGAAAAAAGCAACCTGCGAAAAGCTTAAGAATGCCAACAACACCAAAAATAGTCTCAACTTTAGGCTGAGCACGCCCCCCACTCGAATTCGGAACTTCATCTACGAAACAAACAAATAGCATATTCACATCTCACATAAAAAAAACAAATTATAAGAAAAAAAGAAGAAGAAAGAAACCAAGAAGTGAAATGGATCCATTAAGTCGACTAACAGACAAACAAGATCCAGAAGAACCATCAGTTGGTTCAACTACATATGATTCATTCAATTCCCATAATCTCATTCGGGTATATAGTTTCTCACTAGGATCTGCCTTTTTCAACATCTTTTTTCTTTTTCTTTTTTAATTAATTGTTAGTGATGATCAACAACAATTATTGGCAAAAACAGAACATGAACAAATGTCGGTGTTTGTCGATTGGATCTTATTTGCGTTTTTAGATCATGTTCAGAAATTAATCTCTTATTAGAATATTATTTTCTCTTTCATCTATATATACAATAAATACATACAATCAATGTTTTGAAAACCGGGTCTCTAATCGACCCGGTCGAGTCACCGGGTGGTTCAACCGGTTTGACCGTCGGGTCAACCCGGTTTTCAAAAAAAAAAAAATTTGCAATAATACAAAAACTTATATATATAAATTATTAATATACCTTATATTTAGCCTAAAAACGATTTACTACCAAATATAACATGTAACAAATAAAATTACGTCGCAAATATATATAAAAAACTTACTTTATTTATAAAAAAACATGAAAAAACCAAAATCCAGCCGGGTCAAACCGGGTCTCGAGAACCGGGTTGACCCGGGTCACCTTAAACCCGGCGGGTCAAACCGGGTTTCAAAAATATGAAACCCGGTTTAATTTGACCCGTTTTTTCGACCGGAAAACCGGTTGACCCGGTCGGGTCGAACGGGTTTCAAAACATTGCATACAACCAATCTATACTTTTTATCATTTATCAACAACCCAACCTAACATATAATATTATTTCTTTTAATTTTAATTTAATTACTTAATATTTCATATAAAATTCTATATTAAATTTAGTATTTACTAAATATATTTTTATAAAATGACTGTTTTAATAATTAAAAAAAATCTTACGTTGTAATTGAAATAAAATACATACTCCATTTAAGATAAACAAGCGAAATTACAAATAGATGCATAAATTAAAAATTAAAAATATAAGAGATACAAATGACTTAATTAATTATCATCGCCAAATTTTTGCCATATATGCTCAATCAAGTCGTTTTTCAAGGATGAGTGAGCTTCTCTGTGTCTAGTTGTTCTCTGTTTCCATAAAAACCGTGACCATAATCTGCAATGCGTTCAGTAAGTATGTAACAACAACACACCAATGTTGTTATCCATGTCGTTGAAAAATTCGGACGGGTCAGAATTTTTATAAGTTTCTCGTTCATCTTCAACTATCATATTATGCATAATAATGCAAGCAATCATAATTTCTCCCATTTTTTGTAGTCCCAAATAAGACATGGACGTCGCGGAATCAAAACTGAGCTATGTAGAACTCCAAATGCTTCCGCTCTACATCTTTCGGACGCCTTTTTGATGTTGGAGCGAACAACTTTATCTTTCTAATTTGTAGAAATTTATAGAATTGACCAAATGCTCTCCGAGGAAGGATATAAATGTCCATCAGTAAGATAATATACCATATTTCTTTGATGACCATTCACAACATAACTCACTTTTGGTGCTCGGCCTTTTAACACATCACTAAAAACAGGAGATCGATGGAGAACATTAATATCATTGCATGAACCTGGTGTTCCAAAGAAAGCATGTCATATCCATAAGTCATATGATGCAACAACTTCCTAAAATGATGGTTGGACTATTCTACATACAAATTACGTTTCATGTCTTCTTCTTCTGGTGATAAATGATCTTTTGCCAATAAAACATTCAGATGCAAAAGATACATCTTTTTAGTCTTTCTTTCTTATTTTTTGAGCTCCATTTCTTCCTGTTTAAGCTCCCTTTCTTCTCTTTTTATCTCTCTTTCTTCTCTTTTCTTATCTATCTCGAGCCTTTTATTCATGACTTCGATTTCACTTTCCCTAGTGATCCTCATTGCACGCAATTCTTCAACAAATTCGTTATTAGGGGATGCCTTACCTTTTCCTTTCTTTTTAGCAGCGTCTCTACCAATAGGTCGTTGAATACTTGAGCCACCACTATTTGGTGTTTCTTGGTTGGAGTGGACAACATAATCCCCTTCTTCACTAACCCTCGATCTTTTCGTACTGCCACCACTTTCTTCATTAGGTTCTTGTAAACGTGTCTTGTCACGATCTAGGTTTAACTTCCACTTGGGATGTTTACACATAACTTCGTTAAATACAATCAAGTCTAAAAACTTGCTACCATCTCCCTCGTAAATTTTATGAGCATCAAGTTCGACATCTTTCAAACTCATTCCACTCGTTTTTCTACTATATGCTGCCGTGTAAGCAGCGACCCACTTGCTTCCGTTTTCGCTAAGTCGTTTAAAACGACCTTTCATCTGATTTTCATTCCGAGGGCCGATATCTTTTGGGTTTTCAGCTCTGATCTGATCATATATTTGACAAATTCTTGCCCACATCGAAGTTTTTCTTTGATTGTTCCCACGGGTTGGATCACTACTAACATGACACCATGCTGACATCAGTGCTATATCTTCTTTGGTTTCCCATTTTGTAACTTTTTCGGTACTTCTTGGTATTTGAGAATCTTCAAACAAATTTCTAGAAATACGATGTGAAGTTTCATGATTTGGTATAATAGACATTTGATTTAGTTCTGGAGAAAACTGAGAGTTTTCTTGAGATTGAGAGTTTAGAAGAGTTTGAAAATAATTTTGATGGCTGGGATCCATAATAGATAAACTAAATATAAGAAGGTTAAGAAACTAGAAATAAGAATGTGTATGTAACTATATCAGTATTGGGCTAGCTTTATAGAGAACTGAAAACTAAAATCAATGATATAATTATTATTTAAAAAAATAAAAAATAATACACATTATCCAAAACCTTATCATTCACTTATAAAATCTATTCTAATTAAATGAAAATATACATGTTCATTGAAATTGTGCCATGTGGTTTTATCCAAAACCTTATCATTCACTGGGTGGTTGATGCATTTATTTTGTATTTATGTGAATTAAATGTACTCATTAAATGGAATGTCCTTGAAATCGGTTGGGCAAAAGTCATGAGTAAATATATAAAATTTAAATAAATGAAAGAATACATTTTCGTACGTATTTATTTTTAAAAAAAACTACAATAAATTTGTATTGTTAAAAGTGGGTCACCTTTTATTATGGAGTCAAATGATACATTTTTATCATGATGTTTTATATAAATTCACTAATTAAAAGAAAAAGTAAACAAAGTATCAATTTATAAATGAATATAACATTGGAATACAAATTGGCATTTAGTGGTGACGTGGCAAGATTGGTCCATGCATTTGAATGTCACAAAGTGACCGGGTCGTGTACCATTTCTTCTTGCATTTATGTACTACCAATATAATATATATTTTTTTGTCCAGTTGCTATCCAACCGATTGGTAGTGGTTACGGATAAACTTAGTCTTATGACAAGACTAGTAAAAGGTTTAAATACCTATCTACACGTGCCACGCACCTTCTCCTCTTCACTAGGGTGTTTGGATAATATTATTATTTTTAAAGAATTTTATGTATATTTTGGAAAACTTAAATTCTTTTTTCAAAAACTCAAATAAGTCAAATTACATAATCAATCTTTACTACATATAAAGTACGTATACGGGTGAGCAAAACGGACGGGACCGGACCGGGAAACCGGCTCGAACCAGACCGGACCGAACTTATTTCGGTCCGGTCCTCGGTCCATCATTTTCCTTATTTTCGGTCCTCGGTCCGGTCCGGTTCGGTCTTACAAAAAAACGGCAATTATGCCTTGTTGGATCAGACCGGACCGAAGACCGAACCGGACCGGACCATTCCGGTCCGGTGTTTTGGCCAAAGTCGGTTTACGTCCGGTCCAATTTTCGGACCGTGAGCACCCTTAAGTATATTGAATTCACGGGTATTTTTATGTAACGTTAGAAAATATAGTAAACGAGTAATAGGGATGTCGCTCGTTACGACGGGGAGTTTAAGATAATGTGTGCAGATAATTTAGACCTATATTTGCAAGCAAATCATCATAAACACAAACATAATGAGAAACACACCATTTAGAATTAGCAATCAAATTTACGATATTTAGCATACATAACTATAATACATAAAAGTACAGCAAGGAAAGACAAATGAAGTTCGGATGCTAAACATTAAAAATTGTGACTCTATTCTTGAACAACTTGTCCATGTGTAGAATATCAGTAGGTAAACCATGGAATGAAAAATCTAACAACTCATGGTTTACCAGTTGATATTCTAAACGCAAATAAGTTGGTCAATAGCTTAACGATTATGATCACGCATATATTATAAAGAACCAAAAGCACTGCCATTATGGAAGACAATAACGGCCTTCCTTGTTCCGGTAAATCCACAGCAATGCTTTATCAAAATTGCCTCGAAAATCTACACTAATGCCTGCGAAAATTATTTGGTCGTGTCTCCAAGACAAAACCTGTTTTTCGTTGTTGTAAACGGCTCTGCCATGGCGCACATATCCGTGAACCATCCAAAGCGGGGCTTGGGTTAGCAACATTACCGAAAACACTTTGATCGAGCGATTTGCCTTTCATTTGAAGTGTCACATCGGATGAAAACCTGGATCCGTGGAATCAACGCACTCCTTTTAACACTAAACGCATGTAACTGCAATAAAAAAATTAAAGGTTTAGAACGCTAAAATAACATCATTTTTTGGATTTATTAGAGCAACAATTCTTACTCAAATGAATCTACCAAAACGGATCCTTGCCAATAGCAAACCTTTTTTAAGCAAACATAAAGAGGATAAAAAGGTAAACTAAATCAACAGTTAACAGATAGTTGGAAGTAAATTTTGACCTATGTCAAATATCAATCAAAAATATCAGCACAATAACCGATACTATAATAAAGTTGTTATAATATTGAAAGGAACTTACTCGTGTGTCGGCAAGTTTTTGAATGTGTCTTATTCACAGAAAGGCTTGTTGAAGAAAACCCAATAGTTGCTACAACATGCGATATTCCTAGATCTTTTCACCTATCTATAGCATCATCCTTTTGTAGGCGAATATGCCATTATTACGATGCAAAAGGAACCAAACACATCACCTAAGACATTATTCTTTTTTTAATTAGAATACGCGCATGATGTAAAATGGTCATACTAACATTAGAGTAAGGAGTATTGGAGAAATAGATATAATTTATTTCTTGATATATACGAAATATCAATTTTTGGACACAAAGAAGCTCAAATAACTCCTGGTCCCCTCCACGTACCCCCAAAATACTGACGAAAACAAATCATTTTCTTTCATTCCCCTTACACCAACATTAGCATAACAATTTGTCATATCGTGAACAAACTAAATAAAAAGACGAACAATGCCTTGTTAATTGCAAACATGATATGCCTGCTTTGGCTCAGACATTGTAGCAGCTATAAAACGCAGTTGCAACAGGGTGATAGAGTCATCACAACCAAGCAGTTATCATCACAGTTATACATACCAAGACAAATAATGAAATAAATATAATACTATATCGCCCTAAGCTGACGCACGATAGTCTAAAGCGTTGGTGATAACATTAAGGTAAAACCATGACTAAATCAAGTTCAAATATTATGAATAATGATTGTAGGCTGATGCGTATTTTCTTTTAACAGATCAGGTTTTAAATTTATAAACTGCGAACTACATAAGATCTATACACACACTAACGAGCAGTGTACTCGGTCGCGTGTAGTGTACTTGGGATAAGTCCGAGGTCGACCCAAAGAGCTATGTGTTGGGATTCTAACTTGAGGTAATTTACTTTTAAACTAGAAAGCAATTTAAATTATCGTGTTTGAATTGAGAAAATAAAAACTTTAACGGAATGATTGAATTATAATCAAGGGGAAGAAGAACGTGCAAAACTAGTTATATCTTAATTAACCCAGTGATTCAAATACTTAATCTGGTTATAGAAAGCTAGGATCGAAAGGTCATCTTATCCTATCTTATAATCGCGAAATCCCGGTCACATTGGTCATAATAATAGAGATTTGTCCCATTGGTCATGGTAAGCGAGCATCATATTTGGCATCTAAACACCTATTAGAGGTTACTAACAAATATTCTCTAACACTCATGATCAAAGTATTACAACGAAATATATATCCAGAAATAACAAGATACAAATGAATCACAATGATAATTAATTTATAATCAGGGCAATACACATAATGTTTAGGCAAAAATCATGTTCAGAACAATCAAAATCATGATCAATAATGAAAGTAATTAAGAACACAATACTTGATAAATAAACCGAACTATGATGATGATGTTGTTGTTGTCTTCTCCTCTCTATCGAACCGGAAACAAAGCTACATATTTTTTTCTTCTTGCCGTCGGCTCCCAAAAAGGGACGACTGAAAAGAATGAATTAAATCGTATCCCATCAAAATATATTTATAGGCATAAGGCACTTTTGGGTTTGCACAAATTTAGCCCCTCATCGCACTTTTAATTTTCACATCCAGTCCTTGAGGTGTTATTATGTCGTGAAACATATGTTGATACATGTATGAAATTTAGGACTTGTACGGCTTTAGCCCTCCATCGTTCTTATAATAGAATATATTCTCCTCAAGACTTAATAAGAATTGAGCACTTATAGTCCATGTAGTTAAACTAACTACGACGTAATTAATATGTCGAGCTACGCCGTAGTTTTTCCAACGCATATTTCCTTCTTAAGCACATTATAGCTACGACGTAGTCAAGGGAGTGAGCTACACCGTGGTTTCTTCAAACGTGGTATTCTTCATTAAGCTACGGCGTAGTCCATACGGGCCAACTACGCCGCAGTTCTTCATAAACTCATATTCCTCTCCAAATAATGATAAGCTACGGCGTAGCCATGAGGATCCAACTACGCCGTAGTTCTTCTAAGCACAATGCTTATCCAACGTTTTTCTTCTTTAAAAATATAGTACCTCTACTAAATAATATAGTAGTGGTACTATTCTTCATTTAACTCTTGAGTCGCTTTCTGTAGAGATTTAGTATACTTCCTTCAAATTTAGTACCTCTACTAAATTATGTAGTATCGGTACTATTTTTGGCCATCTCTTGAATCTTAACGTTCCAATGCCTTAATTACCTGAATCTGCAATATAAACGAATTAAGTACCAGATTCATATAAAAATAATATAAAATAAGGCAATAAACATGGGGATTTGATATAGAAAAGTATTAACTATTTGATGTTATCAAATATCCCCCACTTGACTTCTACTTGCCCTTAAGTAGACCTTTTAAATATTTCTCAAAAAGATATCTCACAAGTTAATTCGAAAGATATGAATTTAAAAATGCCCTAAGCTAGAAAATTCACAAAAGGAAAAAGGAATTACACTCATACTCTCACTAAGTTATGTGTTTCATTTTTGGTGATCACTTAACTGCTCAGTCATGGCGAGTATTCTATCATAAGCTTGGCAAGAATACTAATCTCCACAACTAGAGTCTAGATGCAACTATTCAAAAAGGCAAATAGGTTGACACAACACACATGCTAACAGGGTGAGTCATTCAATCTTTACCAATACCAATACTCCAGAAAAGGCGACAAAACCACAAATGCTCGTCCAAATCCATGAATGAGACACTTGTGATTGTTCAAACCCTTAACTCGAGTAAGCTAAAGATTAGGATTAAGAATGATTAAGGGTAGGAATAGACATGGGAAAACATTTAAAACTAGTGTAACTTGACAAATTAACAAACAAATAGTTTCCTAAGTTCATAATCTGCCCGTCACTAGTCGCATTCAAATCCCATAAGGAAAAAACCGAGGGTCAAGAGTCAAGGGGTCTTCGGAATATACACGTTAATGCATATAAAATGTAGCGTAATGCCTCATAATCTCCATAATAAGTAGCCATGTAAGACGCAATAACTCGGCCTTCATCATCAATGAACAAAAAAAATTATGTGCTATTTTTTTAAAATTTTTTGGGTAAAAGCAACACATAATCTAACCAAATACACTCTAAAAATATCTCATTTCTATCTCTCTTCCCCCCACTTGAGATGTACAATGCCCTCATTGTACAAATATAAACTTAAACATAAAGGATAGATAGAAATGACATGGGTTTATAAATGTTACCCGTTCAAGTACACCAAAACAGATAAGTCTAGGACAAGGCGAGAATACTATTACAATATAACACAATAAAGCTGATTTATAATTTTTTTTATCAATTATGAACAACTAATAAACGCTTACTTGCATGCTCATTATTCGCTTTATTCTTATTTTTTTATGCAAGACAAGGATACAATAAGGATACAAAATAATACGAACACATATATACACGAGCATCCCCCACCTAAGATAAACTAACTTCTAAACTCAAATTTCATCACATACCCTCTAATTATGACCCGCGACTTTCACCAGTGGAACTAAAATTAACTAGCAACTCCCTGACTATGGACTTTAAGAAACGATAGGGTAGGCTAGGCGATTGGTGTAACGAAACAACATATATTGGGTTACAAAATGAAAGGAATGGCTCAGGCGGGTTTACTAGGGGTATCTTACACTTATAATAAGTGTAACAAAGGGTTTAACGGAGGGATTGACTAATCAGTGTGAAAAGTCAATATAAACATAACACAACACAAATGGATAGGCTATTTGGGGTTAATCCTAAAAATTGCCTTTTATCCTAGCCACACCGATTACACTAAGTTACCTTAGTGAAATGCTCATTTTAGTGGTCTCGAAAAGATATGCCAAGCCAAGTTATAAAGTATACTACAGCCACCGGCACACTCATTTTTATGTAATTTATGTATAAAAGAAAAAATAAAGGCTTTATCCTTCCTCACATAATGGAAATATATGGTAGGTGTGCTCAATTAAGATTAATCTAGTTAAGTAATGAAAAACATGTCAAAATTTTAGTAATGAAACATTTTTAGTAAAAACTAGAAAAATAAAGCCAAAATTCGCTAAAGTATTCAATCAAGCGGGTTGGTCTATTTCTTAATCCCTTTCCCCCACTTAGGGTCAAAATCTAAGTTTGTAAGAGAAAAAGTGGAAAGGGTTCGAAATAAAAAGAATACCTCCCCTTGGGATTTAGGCGGTATGATTAAAGAGGACATCATGTCCCGACACAACGCCCTAAACATGATGTCATTAGCAACATCCTTAATCATATCAAAGCTTTCATCTCATATTTGGTTATGCATCTCAAACTAATCGGAATTTGAAAACGCTTCCCTGTAGCCAAGAGGATCGTTCTTAATAACACACTTAACGTGCTTCAACCTGTATAGCTGCAAGTAAACTAATACCAAAAGCATAAATCTGGATAAAAGAAAGATACCACAAAATGTATAGAATAATACTACAAAATACAATTCTAACTCACTTTCGTAGGAATTACGGTTGCACTTAGCGTATGTAACAAGCCTTTTAAACCACTCGATGACCCCGAGTAGACAAGTGAGGTCCTGTGAGAGTTTCTAGTGAACTTACCCACAAAGTTCACTTACTAAATGTACAAGGTTTGGTAAAAATTCAAAATCAATTTTGAAAGATATTCTACAAGAAGAAACTACGGTGTAGTCCCATAGGGTAAGCTACGCCGT
>BQNB010146015.1:0-16635 GCA_026074375.1 Tanacetum coccineum
CCACCCAAGACCCGAGTCTCCACTCTACTTGCCTACAGAGGAACCTGTACTAGGTAATCTCAAGTTCAGTGCTAAGGGGATGACTATACCGATTGAACTCATCAATGACGTCATTCGAGAATCAGACTATTATGATGCTTATCTGGAAAAAGTTACAAAGCATCAAAGACATCTCGCGGGTGAAGAAGTGAGTGATCCTGAATCTCCTGCACCAAAACCAGCTAAGCCTACCAAACAAGCAAAACCAAAGGAAACCAAGCAACCAACCATTTCTAAAACTAAAGACAAGAATCCTAAGCCTGCACCGGCCAAACCTCAGGAAAAGAAGCGCAAGACGGTGTCAGAATCGTTTGAGGCCCCACCACTAGCCAAACATGCTAAGGCAGGGAAAGTAGTTAAGAAGAGAACCGTTAAGAGTTCTAAGCAGTTGGTGGATGAGTTCGTTGATGAAGGGGTTCCTGTTGCTAAACCCAGCCTTGAAGATACAGAAGAGGCGATACTGTAAAAGGTTCTAGAAGAGAGCCTAACGGATGCCTCCAATCAACCACAACCTGAGCATATGGATGAAGGATTCATAGCCACTGCATACCCTGAAGTTCAAGAGAATCTCAAGCTGACAGTTGATGAACAGATGATTCCAGAAGAACCTGTCAGCTTTACAGGGACGTTGTCTTCTCTCCAACACCTAACCAAGGACTTCAGCTATGGTGATCAATTCATTGATGATAAACCGTCAGAAGCCAATTATGAGAAAACGACAGCATACACTGAGGCTGAATCAATGGTATCCGTCACTATTCAGCAAGATACCTCTATCTTCCCTCCTATGATGTCACCGGTGATCGGTCTCGTGCCTAGACCCGATTCTCCCAATGTTCATTGGCCATTACCAACCACCACAACTACAACCTCAGCAACAACAACAACAACTCTTCCACTACCACCTCAACCACAACAAGGTCCATCAGATCCCATCATCATCAAGCGTATGGGTGAACTTGAAGAGTTTATTGCAAATCTAGTGGAAGAAAATCAAGCTTTGGAAACACGTCTAGACAAGTAGGGGAGCAGGATCAATAAGTTAGAAACTATGGACCTAACCAAAATGATCCGAGAGTAGACGGTAGAGTTTATTAATTCACAGGATATTGACCGAAAGATTAATGAAACAGTTAAGGAGGTGGTTATCTCATCAGTCAAGCATGCAATGAGAGCTCCTCTTCGTGCTCGATTCAAGGATCTCCCTACGTCTGACATGAAGGAAATTCTGCTCCAACGCATGTTGGAGGAGAACTATGACAAGGGACATGCTAACCACCGAGTAGCATATGAAAGGCAATGCAGGACTCCATCCGTCTTGATGAAATTGAGGAGTTTTGATGTAGATAAGGCCAGGAGTAAACTTAAAGAAGAAGAGTAAGCAAGATTCTCCAAAACTCCCGCCTGGGTCTCCACCGTTCACCAGCCTGGGTCTCCACCTTCACCACCACCTCCTCCTCCACCACCGTCAGGCGCATCAGGGGCTACTGGCACAACCGGAGCCTCCGATTCTGCTCAAGCTCCTCCTCCACCTCCTCCATCCTCATCCACTCATAAGGGAGATCAGTCAACAAGCACCGCAGCTCTAAGTTCCTCAAAGACAGCTGCTTTAGCTGAATACTCTGCTTGGATAACGATTGACACCTAGGTCAAGCCCTTAATCACAACGATTCCTGATGACCTTTATATAGATGATGAAACCACTGCAGATGAACAAGCATATTCTAGTAGTGATGAGGTAGGACGTGATCATATTCCTATAGTCAACTTGAGGCAGGGCTGGTGGAAACCTCTCACTGAAGACAGACCGGCCACTCCAGAACCTGCTTGGAATATTCCATCATCTGATTTGACTATGCCAATAAACAACTGGTCCTCTGCTCTGAAGTTGACATATGCACCTCCACAGGAGAACTCTCTACTTGCTCAAACCGGGGATATGGAGATGTTTATGGATTGGTACTACAAACGACAAGGAATCACTCACCTGACACTATAAGACCTGGAAGGCCTAGCATTCGAAATCGTTAAAGTGTTTCATCCTGACATAATTCATCTCTAATTCCAAATGGAAGAGTGCCACAAACTTCTCATTGATCAAGTAGATGATACAATCCTCAAGTACAACGTCAGCAAGCCACTTCCACTGGGTAGTGAACCAGGCCATGTAACCATTCAACCTGACTTCTTCTTCAACAAAGACCCAAAGTACCTACGATATGGTCGCAAGGTTAGCAGACCGGCCTTGTCAATCTCAAAGATGAAGGCGGCATATTATCCTGATGTCGGCTTGGAGCAACTCGTGCCTGATCAGTTCTGGATTGAAGAGGAATGCAAGTATGACATCGCAGCTATGTATGGTATCTCTCACTGGTGGTTTCAAAGACAACGATTCTACATTGACCGATTCTCATCTAAAGGAGACCGCCGAGCAGTAAGGACTCATATGCGTATCTTAAGTGTCGTCCGAATCGAAGTCTTTTCAATGTATGGGTACAACTACATGAAGAAGATAGTCCTTCGTCGAGCTGATCTCAAAGAATACGTCATAGCAGAAAGGGACTTCAAATACATGTACCCTAGTGACTTTGAAGATCTGTACTTGTTAAATCTTCAAGTCAATTCAACCCCCCTATCACCCGAAGACAAAAAGATTCTAACTACCGCTGTCAATCTATGGACCAGAAACTTGGTTATCAGACAACGTGTAGAAGACTTCCAGCTGGGAATTGAGAGTTACCAGACGCAGCTAAACCTCACCAAACCTCGATGGGAGGCCACTGGATTTGAGTTCAAACATGATTTCACCGTCATAACTCTCAAGTGCAACATTTTTTAAAATAAAATACGGGGTTTATGGGTTTATCTTAGTACCTCTCATCATTTAGCAAATCCTAATCACACGAATGTAATCTCACTAGCAGTCTCAGGATGAATCACTAAAGCAAGTTCTAGAATTTAATATACAACCGGTAATATAATTTTAACCGATACCAATGCTCCACAAAAGCGGCAAAACCACATATGCACGATCAAATCCATGAACGCGACACATATGATTGCTTATTCCTTAACTCGAGCAAGCTAAAGGTAAAAACTATCTTAAGCACCAAAGATGGATGCTTGTATTTTAAAGATCTAGGGGCGAACCTTACATTTTTAGAGTGAAATTTTTTTGACTGGTAGGGTTTGTGTGCTAGTCATATAACTCCTATTCATGAGACGCTAATAATACTAAGTTTTCACCGGTATGTGCCATAAAAATTTTTAAATTTGGGTCAAAGTTACCTTCTACACTTCATTTTAGTATATTACTCATCTTTTTAAGGATAAAGCAAAGGCAAATGAAGAAATAGTTTCTAAGGCTTTATTTCCCCTACACTTATTTTGAACATTGTCTCCAATATTCTTAAAAGTACCCAAAAAACAAATAAAGGGAAAAAAGAAAAGGTAAAAGAACTAGTATTCCCCTGGTTTTGCTTAACAATGGAGAAGAAACAAATGATCTAGGCTAAATCGTCATCCCAGCATTGTCCATATGAAACTCCTAAGAATTCCCGGGCTTCCTCTCATCAAATATAACTTGCAAATCAAAGACAAAAAATAACTACACCTGGCGTAAAATCGGCAAGATAATAATATACAAGGCAATTATTAGGGTTTAGACACTACGAAAGCAATAAAGATAGGATGAATGTACTAATGTAATCGTGGTTTCCTGCAAGGATTAGAAAATTTTAAATTTTTGGAAATTACACAAAATTAATTTTTCAAAAATTCAAGAAAATATGAATTTTACAAGAGCTGGAGTGGCGACGCCTTCTGGAAAAATTCCAGACGCCGTCTCCAGACTCTACAAAAAAATGTTCTTCGATTCTTGAAAAAAAAATTCTTCACAAGTCTCCTAATAATTATTTCCTGTAAAAATTTCTACATAAACCACGAGAACGAAACAAACACATAAGACACACAAGACACTACGCGAATTAATCTAAACTATTTATTTTACATGTTTGAAATGGTTCTAAAAACCGGATATTTTCCTTTACAATTGATTTTATGCAAAATACCTTTGACTGAAATTAAGACGAGGTTAAAAACAAAGCAAAGTTTTATTACATGGAATTCAAACATATAGAAACAAACAAATAGAGAATAAAAGACACGACACTCCTAAAATGCGGAAAAAAAATTAGGTTGCCTCCCAATAAGCGCTTATTTTTGTTCGAGTCACGAGCCTGACTCTACCCTTATTTAACAGATAAAGGAGAGGGTTTTCCTACACTTAAGGTCAAGTGCGGGTGATAGTAACGGCACACACCATTGTGCTGAGAATGAGCCATATGTTGAAAAAGTGTTTGAAATATATGCTTTAAATGGTGTGTTTCATTAATCTTACCCTTTTTGAACTCTTTTGGCCTAACGGGTAAATTAAGTCCTTCTCCAAGAAAAGAAACTTCTGTGGATTCTAATTTCCAATCATCTTCTATCATCTCCAAACTCGAAAAATCAACACCTAAGGATCCAATACGTCCTAATAAACCCGGTTTAAATCCATAATTTTTCTTAGGATCTGTGGAAACTAGAGGGGGGAGGGTTGAATAGTTTACAAGTTAATTAACGTTTCAAAATTTTACTTCTAAAATTGTTAGATTCGAGTATATGCTCAATCAATCAACAATATGAACCAATCAAGGTAACTATCTACTTGTAATAACGATATAAACAATATATGAGAAACACAAACAATATAAAGAGATACGGTAAAGAACGATCAAACAAAGACACCAAGATTTATAGTGGTTCGGCTACGAAGCTCCTTTTCGCCCTACTCCACTCCCCGAGTATCCGACTCGAGATTTCACTATGTCAACAAGCTCCCTTTAAGCGGAGAAACCGTTTACACGTCGCTTACGTTATTTTCCGACACTAAGCTAGATGTCGAGTTCTAATCTTAGCTAGAACTAATCTACCACTTCACAAGCACTACCCAATCACAAGATCTACACTATCTGATGCGGTTTAAGAAAATGGAAGGTCACAATAAATTTCTTTAATTTTATTTAAGTTAGACAATAAATTGTGATTAGGAAATCCGTTCTTTGAGGGTGATTGTTCATCTTCTAATGAATGGGGAGATCATGGTGTGGCAGGTGACGATTATGAAGGAGCCCCAGTACTTGATGATGATTATGAAGAAGCTCTAATATTTGATGATGATCAATTTGAAGAAGAATCGATGCCGGTTTATGATACTGATATTGAAGATGTCATTGGTGAGGAAGATCATATACTAAGGCCATGATTCGGGACTTTTCGGATTATGTCTTTGAAATGATTCCATGAATCGTAGAGTGATTCATCTTGATGTTGTTGGAACACCAAGAGTTGATTACGAAAGAATACATCAAACCTACCTACGCTAGAATAACCATACCTATTTATTATAATTTACAAATTTACAATTGTTACATAAACAAAGGGTATAAAGAAAAAGATAGACTACAAGAAAGCTAATAACAGGAATTAAAATCTCACTTGAAAGGATTCAAGCAAGTAAAACTAAGTTAAACTATGATCAAAACCTAACTATTCCCCAGCAGCGGAGCCAAACACTTGTTGCGGTTGTCGTAAGGGACTTCTACAAGAAGTTTTACAACTCCCTAGGCAGTGTACCTAATCGTTGTAGTGTAGTATAGGCAAGACTCCGGGGTTGTTATTGTTCTCTAGAGGAATAGGTTGGGAAGGCTTGATCACGGTCTAACAGAGAAGATTATTTTTGTGTTTTTATGTTTATAGGAAAGCAGGTAAATCATATATTTGAGAGGTTGGTTTGGTTTTAGCTATTAAACTAAATAATAATCTAAGCTACTGGTGATAACAATATAATAAAAGATTGTGTTTATTTAATCATGTATTACTCCCTAGATTGCTTCTCCTAGTGTTGTTGCTTTGTCACACTTGTGATGATCTATGTAATTATTTCCTAAGTCATGAACGAATTACACGAACCCGCCGTCTATTTAATATTTCGTTAAGGCAACGCACAAGTAAGGTAGTATGAAGACTATTACAAGGCCCCAAAGAGCATATTAAATGCATTTTAAATATATTAAGAGTGGATCAACCATATAAGGGGAAAGGTAGTATAAAGACTGTTACATGATGGTATCCTTTCTGCACAATTATGTTTTCCTAGACATATCATATGCCCGATTACAGACAAAAGTGCGTTTTATAAGCATCCTAACTGCATATTCATCACAAGAAGCAACACCACTAAGAAGTTACATCTTAGGTTTCATAAAATCATAAATAAACAAATAGATGGCTATAGCCAAAAGCATGTTAATATAAAGCATAAAGAAAAGATAAGTATCACACAACAAGAACTTATTGAATTATTAACATAGTATTACTTGATTAATCATGTATTAAAGGAACAGTACAATGGGTTTTGAGGCCCTAATAATCATCCCAATTAGCTGCTATGATACTAGGGTTCGTCCTTTTCTTTTACTCTAAAAGTTACCACACTTAGAACCTAATAAAAGATTTGTATATATAGGAAAAATCAGCTTTGCGTGTCACATTTTAATTCGTGGGACACCGTCATCCACTAAATAAAATTTTCTAGATAATTGGGCTGGGTCATGCATTCTGACACCGTCTTGAGATCTTGTGACGCCGTCTTGGTATGAGTCGTGACGACGTCACGTGTAATCTGTGACGTCGTCTCTAACTTCTAAGTGTTAAAATTCTTGAGAGATGTTGGTGTAGGTCAGTAGACTTGTCTGTTTCTTCTCCAAATGAGCCCAAGTCATGTGTATTTCCTCCAAATGCCTTCTAAATACTGAATACCTAAAACAGGAATCGATTAAGTACTATTTTGGGCATAATGCACCGAGTTTGGGGGCTTAAAAATCCCGAAAAAAGTGTATAAAATAAACACCTCATAATTCTTTATTTTCAGAGTCTTCTATGCTTTAGTAAGGGATATGTCGTTATTGTTTCCTAAATTATTGTTTGACGAAAGCATGGTTTTAAATAATGAAAAAATGAAAAGAATAGAATGTGATATATGTAACTAAACTGCTTTTTTTCGTTAGACTATAAATTGAAACTTTGATAGAAAATGTATTTTATAAGTGGTCATGTATGTCTCTTGAAACATGTTGTAAGCTACTAATGGGTGTCATGGTATTTGTAAAATTTCTTTTTATGGCATGTCATTCGAATAATATTACATAATAAGAGGTTTTTAAAAGTGTCAATTAATTTGTACATGTGTATTTTTGTTCTTTGTAAATTCTTTTGAAGTTTCCATGAAACCAGTAAGCAAGTTAATTACATGTATTAACCATGGTATTGTTAGTAACAGACAAATGAGTCAAGTGAAGATGATTTATTATGTGATTACCTCTAAAAGAAATCAAAATCTAGAATTGAGTTTTGTAATAAAACAAATAGCTTGGAGTTTGAGAATATTAATATTTTGGCATGTATGGGTTACGTGAAAAACAATAAGAAGAAAAACATGGTCAAAGATACATGGTTGGCTTTCTCCTTCATAAACTTTGTTTACTTAATCCATTTTCAGGAAAAGAGTTATTTTGACATATGGTTCGACAAGAGAAGAGATGGAAAAGAAACAAAAACTTATATGATTCACTTGAGTTCTTAGCGTAGCACTAAATAACTTTAATCAGAGATTTTCAAATAAAATATTTTTGAGATGAAGTATATTAGTTTAAAATTTGATATGTTAAAACTCGGCTGATCAATTGAGGGTATTGTTTAGATAATATGAATGAGACGTTTATTAGTTACGTAAATAGCTAGTTGAATTTGTAGGAGATTTTGTTCGTAAACGACGTAAAAGCTAGCAAGTGACTTGAGGTAAGTTTTCATGTGCTTTTAAATTGGGTTGTACTTTTTTATTGAAAAAGCTACTATCATGCAAACTTGTTTGAATGATCATTATTTCCTACGTGTCTGACTATTTGATAATATGTGAAAGTGGTGAAAATTGTTATATTTATATGTTGAGATATATAGATGTTAAATTATGAATAGTGAATTGTGGACTATGAAATATGAATAGTTGGAACTGTTGAACCGAACGAAAAAAAAAACCCCCCCCCCCCCCCTTGTAAAATTATGAGATGTCAGAACCCGATGAACCAAACGGAAATGTGAATGTTGGGACCGTTTGAAATCTCCTGAAATATGTATATGTTAAATTGTATGGAACCGTTGAACAAAAGCGGAAATTATGAGTTTGTGGGACCATTGATACCGATAGGTGATATGTTTTTAATTGTTGGAACGTTTTGAAACTGAAATAGAAATATGAATAGTTAATATATGTTGTATCGTGAGATAAGGTGAATTGTTAGTTTATTTTGAATTAAATAAGAATATGACTAAATAGCACTTATGTGAAATTTAACAAATTGCATGATCGTTTTACAAGTTTGTTTATTTTGAAATAGTGTTTGCTATTATATAATTCATTTTGTATGTGAAAACCATGAATTCTCACTAGGCATTTGGCTAACCCAAAAATATTTTAAAAGTTTTGCAACTCAGATGAGCTGCTTTAGGAATCAAGAGATTATTTGAGCCTCACTAAGAGTAGACGCTTCCGCTGATATAAATTAAATTAGAAGGTTTAACACTCTGAAAAGGCGGGGTGTTACAACTTTACTCGCTGATAATGCATCACCGAGGTAAAGTTTATCTTCAGATGGTATTTGACGTCCCTGAAGTTAGTTTCTCATAGATCTTTATACAGCACTCCCCAATTTCATATTAGAGACTAAACTTAACTTAGGTTATTTTTTGTTTAAATATTCTGAGAGACCATTGATCAAATATTTGACCCAATAATCTTCCTCATTTGAATATACAAATAGACTAAGTTAATCAATATTAAGTGAACAACTTCATTTTACTTTCTGATTAACAATAAAGAATTAAATAAGAGTAATAAAGTTTGATCGACGTGCTTTGATACCACATTTCTGATTAACAACTTCTTTTTACTTTTCTTTTACAATCTCCCTCATAGGTTTTTTGGAGAATTTTATGAGAGGGTATTTTTTGACGATTTTCATATGTGTGAATTTGACACACAACAGACCTCTTGGTATCATTTTTTTTCTAAGTTTTTTTGACTTAATGGCACAATGGTACCAATTTCTTTGTTTTTTAAATCATTTTTTTGAAAGTTATTATGAGTTCTGGATTATTGAAATTAATCCACATGTTCTGATACCACTTCATCTGTCCCCTAGATATTCTTGGTAATTTATCGAATATGTTTATGAAGTTATAATGTTTTACACAAGACCCATTTGACAATTAATAACACATTCATTCTTTTCAATGTATATAAATTTTATCAGAAATGAACTAAAGAATTACAATGGATAGATGTGGAACACTATGCCAATTAAATGACAAATGAAACTCTCTTATAAATGAATCTAAGTTTGTACACTAGCTTAGATTAGGATTTTTAGAGAGGATGATACTTCCAGTATGATACAGTGGTATTATTTCTGTGTAACGAATATCTAACTCTTCTTTTCCAGGCTTTCTCTTATATAGGTAAGTAAAATAAAGTCACATGTGTTTAGTAGGTTACGTATCAAGAATATAACACATGTTATCATATGTTTTCACTTTAAATGTACTGTAGTGAATAGTTTAGTCAACCATTTACTCTTTATCAAATAGTCTCTCTATCGACTTTCATTTTTTCATTGTGAGCCCTTATAATGAAGTTTCATAACACCATTTGTTCTTATCACTAACATGGTTCGTCCTAGTGGTTTGGGTGATACACTACCCTCGTCCCTCAGATTTTAGTGATAAGGATGAATGATGTTATAAAACATCATTATAAGGACTCACAATGTAAAAATGAAAGTCGAGGGACGAAAGTAGTGATTTTGCCCCAACCACAAGGATGAACCATGTAATTTACTCTTTACTAGTTTTAATTCCTTCTAGTTTCTTTCTCCATAATTCGTTTATATAGTTCTCGCCCATAATTCAAGTCTGAATTTGAGATAGTATAATGAGTCACTGAGATTTTATCGAATTTCACTCATTCGAATGTTGTTTTCAGCTCGGTTACTTTACTCGTTGATACAACAACAACGAGGTAAAGTTGATCTTCAGATGGTCTTTAATTTCCCTAAAGATAGTTGCTAATAGAGTTTTATACAACACCCCATGACTTCATATGAGATAGTAACCTTAATTTTGACAATTTTATGTTCAAATACTCTTAGATACCATTGGGAAAATCTTTGACCCAAAAACAAAGAATCATAAGAACTATCAGATTCATTGATTTATGTGTTGATGATGAGGTGTACTTTTATACACTTTTTTAAGGTCATTTAACCCCCAAAATCATGCAAATATGCCTAAATATTGTATTTAATTATTTCTTTCTATTATTTTAGCATTGGGGAAGCATTTGGAAGAAAAGCACGCGACTTGGGCTCGATTCAGGAAAAACTGGACAAAAACGCAATTTTTCAAGCTGGCGACTCCCATCTTGACGCCTTCACCAAAATTGCATAGATAGTGGATTTTTGGACGAAAAGTGTGACTTCTCAGTAGGTGGAGACGTCGTTAGTAAAACTTATTGACCCGTCAAGATCATGCAGCGACGGCGTCATCACGTATAGCGGCGGCGTCACAATAGCCGACAAGAAGAAACCCTTAGAAGATTCGACGGGCTTACGACGTCACAAAGCCCTAGTGACGCCGTCAGAACCAAATTTCTATATATACAAACCTTATTTTTTTCATATTTTCGTATGGAAACTTAGGAGAACTTTAAGAGAAGCTATCATTAATTAGGGTTTTTTTTAACCCTTTTGTACTCACATACTTACATGTTTTTAGAAGTTGTTAGCCTTATTTTTATATAAGTCGAACAAGAATGTTATCGGTTGTCTTAGTCGTAATTAGTGTTGTTATGTAATAGGCTAGTCGGGTTTAACAGGATTAGACTTTAAGCTAATATTGTCCATGTTTCGGGCTCAAAGCCCAAGATAAGCCAAGCTCGGCCCAAGATAGAAGCCCATACGCCATCTAGTAGGCTGAGGGTATAAAGAGGACCCTCTCCACACATGGAGAGGGTGTTGGTTATATTTATATGTGTTTCCTCCCAATCTAATCTTTCTCACTTTGTTTTCTCTCTAGTTTCTCTCTTTACTTTTTCTTGCTTATTTTGTGTGTTAGAGCTTATTGTTAGTGCTTATTAGTTGTGTTTGGATCTTATATATTTGGGATATCATGTGGTATCAAGATCCAAGGGGTTTTTGGTGATTTGGTGTGGTTTATTGTGTGTTTTTTTGTTTGAACATCATAAAAGAGTTTCATCTTTTGTGTGTTCAAATACCATAAAGTTTGTATTTTTCTTCTTAGTTGATCTTAGTTTTAGTTATATGTACAAGAAAAACCTAAGAAAAACATCAAAAGTTTCATTTTTAAGGTTTTTGGTTCGAAAAGGTCTTTCTACTCAAAATCTTGATTTTAAATTTTTCGTGTCAAATTCGTTAAAGTTTATGTTTTTAAGGTTCTACTAGGCTTAGATAAGTAAGAAGTACAAGCAAAATCGAGTAAAATCGTCCAAAAGTGTGTCTTTTTGTGTTTTAAAGAAGTTGAGTCTCGGAACTAAGGAGGCGATTTAATCCACATTTTGGAGGCGAATTAATCCACATCTTGGAGGCGATTTAATCCACATTTTGGAGGCGATTTAATCCACATTTTAGAGGCGATTTAATCCACATTTTGGAGGCGATTTAATCCACATTTTGGAGGCGAATTAATCCACATCTTGGAGGTGATTTAATCCACATTTAGGAGGTGATTTAATCCAACCTTAGGTAGAGGCGATTTAATCCAAATCTTCAGGAGGCGATTTAATCCAAATCTTCAGGAGGCGATTTAATCTAAAAATTCCAAGGCAATTTAATCCAAATCTCCAAGAGGCGATTTAATACCATTTTCGGTGAAAAGTCATTTTTGATAAAAAGGAAAGTCTTTGTTTTTGAAACCCTAAGTTCCGATATATTTTCTTAAAGTCCAAGTTTTGGATATATCCTTAATTTTATTCTTGTAATGGTGAAGTGACTGACTTCGGGTAGGAAGAGACTGACTTCGGGCTTCATATAAATTAGACTTATAGAATTAAACCACAACTCAATCACTTCAAAAACTTAAGATTCGATATCCATTCATAACTTCATCTAAATGTCAAATACCAATAACAATTTGCAAACTACAAACACTCATCTGTACATCTCATTGCCATCATGGATTGCAGTGGTCAGAAGACCGTTCCACTAATGTTAGCCTTGGTAATTACGTTCAGTGGAAATCCTGATTAAAATGTTATCATCAACACCAAATTGAAACAAAACGTACTCATCACTATTGTCTCCAGAAATCCACCCTATAAATTCAAATGGACTGAGAAGACTGTCCCAGTTGCAGAATGTGGAATTCTAAATAACTCCTTAGATCGTTGTAAGCTCAGTTTGATTAGAACTTTTGTCTAGGATAATAACACCATGAACATTATGAATAATATTGCAATGTGGAATAGCATAATTGTACAAAGTTTATTCCAACAAGGTTGTTTCATCATTACTTCTCTACAATGTCTACTACAGGCCCTTTTCTACCATGATCTATGGTCTTAAGACGTGTTATCTAAACTATAACAAGGAATAAAAGATCCTTGAGGCTAAACCAACCAAACCCTAGGCGTCTACAATTAGACTTGACGCCTAGAACATACATACACTTTCCTGGTGTTTACATCTTTGACACACTTAAAACAATACGACCCATATCTCTTTATATAATAGAGATATTAGGTTTATAAAGGATAAGAACAAATAATGATATTAATAAATCTTTTAAACATTTAAGTTTATCTTCAGAATCTTCCATACATCTTCCATCTTTTGAAGAATTCCTCCCTTGCCTCTTAAGTCCTTCATCTTTCATATGTTTTGTCTTATCAACTCAAATATAATTCCCAACATAGAAGGTAGTTCTAAAACAACTACAGAAGGGTACATGGGGAACTACAAGAATGTTTCAACAAGACTTACGAGGATCAACTGAATGCTGAAGCTTGAAGCGTTTAGATAATTTTTCTTAAAGGAGATTAGAGAATGTTATCTACTCCACAGTTGATGCTTGTCCAAATGCATGTGAGATGTGGAAGCCATTTGAAAGGTTGAAACATGGTGAATCAATCAATTTGTTTTCAACGATCTTGAAACCAATTATATTTTGGGAGTTTAGAAAATTCACATCACGCGATGCGAGACATCTTTAAAATTAGTATTACTCAAGGTTTTACAAGATGATGAATGAGCTTGTCAGAAATCAATGTGATGTTACCAATCATCAAGTGAATATTTAGTTCTTACTTCAATTACAACCAGAATGGCAAAGGTTTGTGACGCTTGTTAAGAAGAGTCAAGAATTGAAGACGGTCTCCTATCATAAACTTTATGACATTCTGAAGCAACACCAAAATGAAGTCAACGAGATAAGAGCTGAAAGATTAGCACGTACTACTAATCTAATTGCACTTTTTGCTCAGCAACAACCAGTTTACCATCCTCAAAACCATGCTAATCACTACACTCAAAATTCCTTATTAAATCACAACAAGCTGCTACCAGAAACAGATGTAAAGCAATTGTCAACTCACCTCCACCAACTTATGATCAAGAACCTAAAATGGTTGCTGAAGATAAAGCATTGTCAAAAGAGAACGAGATTGATAAACTCATGGCTTTAATTTCTCTATCCTTTAAGAAAATCTACAAACCTACCAACAACAACCTCAGAACATCATCAAACACCAATATATCACATCAAGATAATACTCTAAGAATCAACAGAGGAACTAGATATGATAATCAGAGGGTAGTTAATGTTATTGGGGCTAGGGAGAATGTAGGTACACAGGTAGTACAGTAGTTTAGGATTCAGTGTTATAATTGCAAGGAATATGGGCATATAGCAAGGGAATGTCATAAACCAAAACGGGCAAAGGATGCAACTTATCACAAGGATAAAATGCTATTGTGTAAGCAAGAGGAAGCTAGAATCCAGTTGAGTACTAAACAAAGCTGATTGGAGGGATGACACTGATAATGAACCTGACGATCAGGAATTAGAAGCACATTATATGTACATGGCACAGATTCAAGAAGTTACTCCAGATGCTGCTGACAATTCTGGACCCATCTTTGATACTAAGCCATTGCAAAAGGTACAAAATGATGATGATAACTATAATGTGTTTGCCAATGACCGAGAACCTCCTGAGCAACCTAAAACTATTAATGACACATATATGGAGGAACATGGTGATACTAACATCACTATTGATTCATTAGATATGAGTACTAATGAAGAAACGGTTGACCAGGATGCTGATGATCTTGCTAAAGAACATGATTTGCTTGCTTCTTTAATTGAAAAACTAAAATGTAAAACTGGTGACAGCAAAAGCCGTAATAAATTTTTAGAATTATCAAACAAGACTTTAGTTGATAAATTGAAAGGTGAAATTGAGGATTTTAAAAACAAAAACAAAAGTTTAGAATTATTAAATAACCATTTCAAAGAAGCAAACAATGAGCTATCAAAGACAAATCAATTGATGTTCAAAGATCTCAAAAAGTTCCAAGATGAACTTGACAAGAGTCATGATGTGAATTATATGTCAAAGGTGGAACTTAATTGTGCAAAAGCAAAAACGGAATTAATGTCATACAAAATGAAATCTCAAAAGTCAATTAATAATTATTCTTATCAAATAAATGATTTGAATAAAAAGAAAACCGGTCAATCAGTTCAAACAATGAATATGCTTAATCGTAATTGTAAAACGAGTTTTGTTAAACCTGAGTTCCTCAAGAAAGCTCAAAGAGCGAATCCTCGTCTGTATGATATAGGTTGCTATAATGATAATCTTGCTTTAATGTTAGCTCCTGAATCTGACGAAACGATTCGTCTTGCCCAAGAAAGTCGATCAAAATTAAGTGATTTAATCAAACCTTTTGATTATAAAAACTTGAATAATCTTTATGATTTGTTCGTTCCACAACGTGAAAAGTCGTCTGAACAGAGATATTTTTCAGAAAGGTCAAAAATGAGTCATACACCTGTCAAGAATGAAAATTCAAAAGAGTCTTTTAATAAACAAACAACTTTGTTAGAAAAACGGATGGATGAATCCATTCCGTGGGATCAAAAGTGTAAAAGCTCTAAGGAACTTTTCAAAATTAAAAGTAGTGTTGACACGATTTTTGATGGAGTGGAACGTTGCAAACAAACAATCGCTAAAAGAACATATTTTGGTCACATAGATCCATTCATTCAAAATACAATTGAAGGAAATTTTTGTCCCCAAATTCGAAGAATCAATGCTGATTTAGAAAAATTTCACTTGTGTTTGAAAGAGGAAATGGTTGCTGATTTGAGATACTTTAATTCTCTTGAACATGAAGTAGACTCTTAAATCTCAACTGGAAACTCAAAAAACACAGTTTTTGAATGAAATCGACCGACTTTCCAGGGAATATTATTATGCTCATCACATGAATGCTATACTTGGTGTGTATACTACTCTCGATGAATTCACTGATTTACAATGTGATTATCTGGACCAAGTTGTCAAATGTGAACGTCTTGAAAAAGAGCTTTCAAAAAGTAAAACAATGTCAAAGAGTTTTGAATCACTTCAGAAACATGCAATTAATCTTGAACTTGCTTTACAACAATGTAAAGAACAGATAAAAAATGACAAAGCTTTCAAAGAAAATCAGTCAAACGTATTTCTGAAAGAACGTGAACAATATTTTAAAATTCAAGACTTGAAAGCTCAATTACAAGACAAAGGAATTGTAATAAATGAGTTGAAGAAACTCATTAACAGATGAAAGAAAAATCTATGGAAACTAAGTTTGAAAAATCATCGGTTATTCGACAACCGAATGCTTTTAAAAGTCAAACACAATCAATTTTAGGTAAACCGGCTACTTTTTCAGATTCTCTTGCCAAGACATATTTTTCAAAGTCAAAGTCAATTACCACAAATAATGTGTCCAATGATTTTTCAAAACAAGTCACTACACAGATTTTGCCTCAGAATGTGATGTCAATTTTAAAGAACACAAATGTAATTGCTCCAGGAATGTATAAAGTGCACACAAAGCCTAATCAAACTAGAACACCACAGTTGCCTCAAGACATTAGGAAAACTAACAAACGCGTGTCTTTCTCTACAGGATTAATTCCCACTACTAGTGTTAGCAAACCACAACTTAAGAGCAATTAATTGGAAGATAGAGTCATGCCTAACAATAGTCAAGGGAAGAAGCAAGAAATAGAAGACCACCGTAGGAATTTTAAGTTTTCTAATAATAAAACGTTTGTAACTGCGTGTAATGATAGTTTGAATGCTAAGACCTCAAATGTAAACTTTGTTTGTGTTACTTGTGGAAAATGTGCGTTGAATGACAATCATGATAT
>BQNB010146016.1:5869-16635 GCA_026074375.1 Tanacetum coccineum
TGTTCAAAAGGAGTTAAACATGAGACAACGTCGTTGGTTGGAATTTCTTAGTGATTACGATTTCAAAATTCGTTATCGCCTGGGAAAAGCAAATGTAGTGGCTGACGCTTTAAGCAGAAAAGAACGAATTAAGCCATTACGTATTCGAGCCTTATTTATGACTATTGGTTTGGATCTTCCCAAGGAAATTTTGGAAGCTCAAACTAAGGCAAGAAAACCAAAAAACCTCGAGGCTAAAGATGTGAGAGGTATGTTGGTTGATACTTCAAGAGAATCAAAAAACCTCATAAAAGAAAAGTTGGGACCGTGTACTGACAGAACACTATGTTTGAATAACAAAAGTTGGTTGCCATGCTATAGTGATCTAAGGACTCTGATTATGCATGAGTCCCAAAAGTTAAAATATTCTGTTCATCCGGGTTCCAACAAGATGTACCAATACATGAAGAAATTATACTGGTGGCCTAACATGAAAGTCGATATTGCCACCTATGTTAGCAAGTGTGTGACATGCCTAAAGGTCAAAGCTGAACACCAAAAACCATCTGGTTTGTTGGTGCAACCTGAGATTCCTCAGTGGAAGTGGGATAATATCACCATGGATTTCATCACCAAGATCCCAAGGATGTCAAGTGGTTACGATACCATTTGGGTGATTGTAGACCGTCATACTAAGTATGCACACTTTTTGCCGATGAAGGAAAATGACCTAATGGAGAAATTGACAAGAATGTACATGAAAGAAGTAGTCACGAGACATAGAATACTAGTCTCAATCATTTGTGACCGTAATGGTAGATTTACTTCAAATTTCTAGAGGTTGTTTCAGAAGGCTTTGGGTACTCGTTTGCATATGAGTACTGCTATCGTCCGCATGTCGATGGACAAAGCGAAAGAACCATTCAGACACTGGAAGATATGTTACGCGCTTACGTGATAGACTTTGGAAATGGTTGGAATAGACACTTACCGCTAATTAAATTCTCATACAACAATAGTTATCATACGAGCATTAAAGCTGCACCATTCGAGGCGCTTTATGGTCATAAGTGTCGTTCACCTGTTTGTTGGGCTAAGGTCGAAGATACTCAGCTTACTGGTCTAAAAATCATTCATGATCAACCGAGAAAATTGTTCAAATCAAACAAAGAATTCAAGCATGTTAGGAATACGAAAGTATCAGTCACTTCTATTTATATCGTTAGATAGCTCGTATAGTAATATTTGGAAACTAAGTAGGCATTTAGCCCAAGGCCCATGGAAATCCCATGTATGCCAAGGCCATGACTGACCATACTAAGTATTTAAACCCTTTCCATGCTATTGAAAGGGTGTTGGTTGTTTCATTTTCACACATGGTGATACATGTTTTTCTCTTTTACTTTCTCTCACTAGAAACAACTTCCCACTCTCTTTCTCTTTCTAGATTTCTTCATAATTCTTTATGTGTTTAATGATTACTTAGATTCTACAATTGGTATCAAGAGCCATGGGGTGATAATCAAGTTCTTGTGTGCGTTTTCTCTTCTTGTTTATGTTCGTTTATTTGATTCGAATCATACAAAAAGCTTTCACTTTTTGTGGGTGTGAAAACCATAAAGTTTAATACTTTCTTTTTCCTTTGTCTTAGTATTATCTAGTTGTACAAGCAAAACCTTGGGAAATACATAAAAATCTTCATTTTTATAAGCTTTGGTTTGAAAACGTGTTTTTGTGTCCAAAATATTGATTTGGAAATTTTTGTGTTAAAAAGTTTAAAGTTTGTATTTTTAAGGTTCTACTAGGCTTAGATAGGTAAGTTGTACAAGAAATTCTGAGTAAAAAATGTCAAAAAGTAAGTCTTTTAGTGTTTTGAAAAAGTTGAAGTTTGTTCTTAAAGGCGAATTAGCATCTGTTCTTTGAAAGCGAATTAGATGTTTTCCTTGAAGGAGAATTAATCTTCTGTTGAAGGCAAATTAATTGTGTTCTCTTGAAGGCGATTTAATCCATTCTTAAGAGGCGAATTAATCTTCTTTGAGTGCAAGGCGAATTATTCCTTCTATAGTGCAAGGCGAATTAATCAAAGAGGCGAATTAATTATAATTTGAATTATACGGTTTATTCCTTTGATTTGTAAAATCCCATAAAATGTTATTTTCCGGTTTAATCAGGAGTTGTAAAATCACATGTTTTCATAAGACTTAAAACACTTAAAACCAACTTACTTTAACACAATTACTTCTTATCACTGTCCGATCAACAAGTAATCTTTTCACATATCAACAAAGTAACAATGTCTACTCTTGCTGAATTCATGATACTCTCTGGTGTAGACAATCGTCCACTAATGTTGGAGAAACACCTGTATGATTCTTGGAAAATTAGAATGGAACTTTATATGCAAAATAGAGAGCATGGAAGAATGATACTTGAATTAGTTGAACATGGTCCACTCATTTGGCCTACGATTGAAGAAAATGGTATGACTAGCACAAAGAAATATGAGGAATTGTCTGCAACTAAGAAAATTCAAGCTGATTGTGATCTCAAGGCAACTAATATCATTCTTCAAGGACTACCAACGAATGTCTATTCTCTCGTTAATCATCACAGAGTTTCCAAGGATCTATGGGAAAGAGTTTAACTACTAATTCAAGGTACCTCATTAACGAAGCAAGAAAGAGAGTGTAAATTGTATGATGCATTTGATAAGTTTGCTCACATCAAGGACGAATCACTTCATCAGTATTACTTGAGATTTACTCAGCTGATCAATGACATGAATATTTACAATATGAAATTGGAGCAATTTTAAGTCAATACCAAGTTCTTAAACAGTCTTCCACCTGAATGGAGTAAGTTTATGACATATGTCAAACTTGTAAGAGATTTGCATACCACCAACTTTGATAAGCTTCATGCATATCTTGAACAACATGAACTCCATGCAAATGAAGTCCGTATTATGCGTGAACGCAATTAAGATCCACTTGCACTAGTTGCTAATCATCAAATGACACCATTATACTTCAACACTTATCAATCATCATACAACTATCATTAGTTCCAACAACAATTTTCTCAATCATAGTCTCCTCAATATGGATCAATTCATCCCACACAACATTACTCAACTACTTATCCATCTACACATCATGTAATCACTTATCCGTCAACACCGCATCCTAATGCTTACTCATCCACTGTACATCAAGATGCTTATCCACAACCATAATCAATTCCCCAAATTGAATATACTGTCTCCACAATTAATCAACAAACACATCTGGCTAAATTTTCTTAGTTAGACTGCGGTCTAGCAGGTCCTGTGTTTAAGCAAGAAGATGACCCTATTGATGCCATTAACAAAATGATGTCATTTCTGTCTACTATAGTCTCATCTCGTTTCCCTACTACCAACAATCAGCTAAGCAATTCTTCCAACCCAAGACAACAAGAAACTATTCATGATGGAAGGGTGACTATTTAACCGGTTCAGGGGAGACAAAGTTCATTTGCTATTGGTACTTTTAGAACAAGGGCTAACATCTCATGAATAGGTAGGAATAATTCAGGTCAACAAAGAGTTGTGAAGTGTTTTAATTGCCAAGGGGAAAGTCACATGGCAAGACAGTGCCCAAAGCCTAAGAGGAAAAGTGATGCTACATGGTTTAGGGATAAAGTTCTTCTGGTTGATGCACAAGGATCTGGTAAAGTTTTAAATGAAGAGGAATTAGAATTTTTGGCAGACCCTAGAGTTGCAGAAGGTCCAGTTACACAGACGGTCATTAAAAATAATGCAACTTATCAAGCAGATGATTTGGGTGCGTATGATTCTGACTGTGATGACTTCTCTACAGCCAAGGCAGTTCTTATGGCCAATTTGTCTAGTTACGGATCAGATGTTCTCTCTGAGGTACCTCACTCTGAACACACTCATAATGATATGCTAAATTAAAGTGTGCAATAGATGCAATATTCTGAACAAACTCATCTTGTGAATTATACAGAGAATGAGATAACAAGTGATAGCAATATCATTGCTTATTCTCAGTATCTGCTTGAAACACAAAATGCAGCTGTTCAGGATACAAATTCTTCTGCACAACAAGATGCCATGATATTATCTGTATTTGAACAACTTTCAAATCAAGTAACTAATTGTAACCAGGTCAATAAGGACAATCTAATAGCATATGAATCCTTATATGCTGAGCTTAAAAATACAAAGAACGGGTAAAATTGCTAGAAGAAAGACAACATGTGGATTTAAGTACTAGAGAAAAGCTTATAATGGATGATATAATTTGGGGAAAAAATGCAAAATTTGCAGATTTAAAAAAAAGAAATCAACCATCTTAAACAAGCTCTTTCTAAACAATTAAAGGAAAAGGAATTGTTAATAACAACATTTAATGTTTTCAAAAACGAATCCAAAGAAAAGGAAGCTAAGAATATTGATAAAGAAATTGCTTTAGAAAAGAAATTTAAAGAATTGGACAATATTGCTTGTAAAATGGGTCAATCTACGAAAACTGTGCATATGCTCACGAAACCATAAGTTTTTTTATGATAACAACCTGAAACAAGCTCTTGGTTTTCAAAATCCTTTCTGTCTTAAGAAAGCTCAAAAGATTAGGCCAATGATTTATGATGGTAGTGTTATTGCTAAGGAAACCAATGTGATTTCAATTGCTGATTCTGAAGAGACGTTGATGCTTGAGGAAGAGAGTCAATCAAAAATGCTTTTAAAAAAAGTGATCCAAAAGTCTTAGAAAAGAAAGTTGACATTAAACCAATTAATTATGCTGAGTTAAATCAATTATCTGAAGATTTTGGTAAATGTTTTGTCCCACAACAAGAACTGTCTGATGAACAAGCTTTCCAGTTACAGACTTCACACCCTACTATTGACCAATCTGCTACTTCACCTGTCAAAATTGAGGCTCCTCGGGAACTTCCTAAGGCAAGCTTGGTTAATACAAGCCTTAAAAAGTTTAAATACCATCTTGGCCAATTTGACAATGTGGTGAAAAAGCAGATCACGCCTGATGCTTTAATAGAAAGGGAATGGGTGTTTGAACACACTAAAGCTATTTTTCTAAAAGAAATAATTCCATTTGTAAAGACTCTAAAAGACATATTCAATGTTTTTGATAAAGATCTTTTAAATGAGGTAACGGAAGTACAAATAGTTTTTAACCAGATGGAAGGTGCTGTTCAACAGTATCAGGCAGACAAATAGTGCTTTGAAATTCAAAATAAACAATTTTTGATTGAAAACGATCGACTCTTGGATCAAATCATTTCTCAAGATATTGTGAATATTTTTGTGAATTCTTCTGTGAATATGAATTCTCCTGTTGCTATGAATGATTCTGTGAATTATGTAGAAATGTGCAATAAGTGTCTCGAACTTAAAGCTGAGCTTATCAAACAACACAGCTTGGTTGAAAAAGATGAGTATAATAGACTTTCAAAAAGCTTTTATAAACTTGAACAACACTGCATTTCTCTTGAACTTGCAATGCAACTCAATAAAGAATTTTTTCAAAAGAATGACACTTTTGTAAACCAAACTGAACCTTCATTTGATCAATTGTTTTAATTGAACAATTTGAAAGTTGAGCTTCAAGCAAAAGACATAACAATCAAGAAGTTGAAAGCAAAAATTAAATGTTTGAATAAAACTTCCACCACAAAAAATGTAAAAAAGGACATAGATGATATTGAGACCATCAACATAGAACTGGAACATAGGGAGACAAAACTTATTGCTAAGAATGATCATTTGAAACAGACTTATAAACAACTCTATAATTTAATTAAACCATCACGTGTTCAAGCTAAAGAACATGCTGAATCACTGGTCAATCAATTAAATCAAAAGTCTGTTACATATTTAAATGCTCAACTCTAGGAAAAGGTTCTTGGCATAACAACATTAAAAATGATCTTAGGAAATTCAAAGGAAAAGACATAGTTGACAATGTTGCCCAAGTGTCAAAAGATACCACTATTGCTCCAAGAATGTATAAACTTGACCGAGTAACTTTGGCTCCTAAGGATAAGAATAATAGGGAAACTCACATATACTACCTTAAGCACACTATGGAACAAGCTGCTATTCTTAGGGAGATAGTTGAACAAGCTAAATCACTAAACCTTTAGACAGTGCATCTTACTCTACTTGTAAGTATGTTAAGCTGATTCAAGAGTTACTAGGATATGTTAGAGATACTTGCCCTGATATTCACAAACCTAGTGGGAAATTAGTTACTATCACGCCTATCAATAAAAAAATAGTTAGCTTTACTGAACCCGTCAGATCATCAAGCACATCCCAAACAAAGACCAAACATACCACTAACAATTCTGAGTCAACTTCTACAGGAGTAAGCCGGTCTACTAAATCTAGCAGGTTAAAGTCTACAGACAATACAAAGAATGGTTCTAATAGCAAACCTAAGGTACCTAAGACTAATGGTTCTAATAGCAAACCTAAGATTGAAAAATATGTGATTTCTAACAAAACGGAACTCGATACATCTCGAGGATCCAATACTTCAGTTGCTCCATGTTCTTCTTCTTTTGTTGATCTTATGCTGTCTAAATTGTTTTGTAGTATTTGGACTCCGAATGCTCCAAGCACATGACTAGAGATCGCTCTCAGCTCACCAATTTCGTTCATAAGTTTCCCGGTACTGTCAAGTTCGGTAATGACCAGATTGCAAAGATTATGGGGTATGGTGACTATCAGATAGGAAATATCACAATTTCATGGGTTTATTATGTGGAAGGATTAGGACATAATCTATTCCCTGTTGGTCAATTTTGCGACTCGGACCTAGAAGTACCTTTCAGAAAACACACGTGCTTTGTTTGTAATCTGGAAGGTGATGATTTACTCTCAGTATCTCAAGAAACCAACCTTTATACATTGTCAATGGAGTATATAATGGCATCTTCTCCAATTTGTCTCTTGTCTAAAGCCTCAAAGACCAAATCCTAGTTATAGCACCGACAATTGTCATATTTGAACTTTGGTGCTATTAATCATTTGGCTAAAAATGGTCTCGTACGAGGTCTTCCTAAATTGAAACATGAAAAAGATCATTAGTTTTCGGCATGTGCTATGGGAAAAAGCAAGAAACAATCACATAAACCTAAATCTGAAGACACCAATCAAGAAAAACTAAATCTTTTGCACATGGATCTTTGTGGGCCTATGCGTGTTGCAAGTATAAATAGGAAAAAGTACATCCTCGTAATTGTGGATGACTACTCTCAGTTCACATGGGTGAAGTTTCTAGCATCAAAAGACAAAGCTCCTGATTTCATAATCAAGCTTTAGAAGATGATACAACTTAGATTGAATACGCCTGTCAGGAACATTCATACAGATAATTGAACTGAGTTTGTCAATCAAACTCTGCGTAGCTATTATGAGAGTGTTGGTATCTTTTGTTGGGAATAAATCTTCACAAGAGTTAATACTGCCAAGGTATAACTAACAGTACTAAAGAGTTAGTACTGCCAGTATTAACTTAGTACTGCCAGAGTTTGTTAATACTGCTAGAAGAAAGAGTTAATACTACTGATGGGCGAAGCTACTAACT
The DNA here is from genome assembly GCA_026074375.1 of Tanacetum coccineum. NCBI lineage: Eukaryota > Viridiplantae > Streptophyta > Magnoliopsida > Asterales > Asteraceae > Tanacetum > Tanacetum coccineum. The sequence continues at coordinate 13,468 of BQNB010146016.1, forward strand.
TAGAGATAAGGATGCGAAGAGAAAAGTAAGGAATGTATATCTGTTATATTTGTATTTGAATTGTAACAACTTCCACATAGTTTAGAATTTATCTTGTAAAGGACTCCTTGTGTTCTATAAAAGGAGATCCTGGTTTAAGGTTTAGTAGTAGTTTTTGGCTTAATTTAGATATATTTTAGAGAAAGAATAGCTTTAAGGTTTGTAACCCTACTACTACAAGAGTACTCATATTATTCTAATAATATTGAAGCAGTTTGTGTTTTATTCATTGTCTGTTTGGATATTACTGTTCCATTGATAAATACCTCTAGAGTATCAAAGTGTAGATTCTGCATACACTTTGATATAACAACAAAGTCTCAATCTTTGTTATTTTGGATTCTTCCAAGGTAACAAACACTTTACTACGTAAAGAATCGATCAAGGCGTGGGATCAACAAGTGGTATCAGAGCCTGTGCTTTGAGAAACTTTGATCTAGAAGTAATGGAGTTGGAGAATTCACAGAATAATGCTTTGGCTAAACTTCCCATGCTCAAACTCGGGGAGTATGAGATGTGGGAGATCAGAATCAAATAGTATTTTCAGATCCAAGATTACGCTTTATGGGAGGTCATAGAGAATGGGAATTCATGGGTACCTATTCCTGTAACAACACTAGAATCTGGTCCATCAACTACATTGAAGATGACTGTGCCTTCTACTGCTAAAGAAAAGATTTGCAAAAAGAATGATATAAAGGCTCGAAGTCTACTGCTCATGGCACTGCCCAATGAACATCAACTTACCTTCGATCAGTATGTTGATGCTCAATCAATGTTTGTTGCTATTAAAGCTTAATTTGGAGGGAATGAAGCAACAAAGAAGACACAGAAGGCCCTGCTGAAGCAACAGTATAGAAACTTTAATGCTTCAAGCTCAGAATCACTTGATTCTATCTTTAATAGCCTTTAAAAGCTTATTAGTAGATTGTCAATTCTGGGTGTAGTTACTCCTCCAAAAAATCTAAATGTTAAATTTTTGAGGAGTTTACCTTCTGAATAGGATATACATGTGGTAGTCTAGATGAACAAACCCCTACTTTAATACTATGGGTTTGGATGATTTGTACAACAATTTTAAAATTGTTGAACAGAAGGTTAAGAGATCTGATGGTGCTAACAATGATGATAAGAACTTGGCATTTCTAACTGCTTCAAGTGCAAGCAGTATTAATAATATTAATACTGTTAACCCTGAAGTTAGTACTGGTACCACCAAGGTTAATACTGCCAGTACTGAAATTAGTACTGCTAGTTTTAGTGATGCTACAGTTTATGCCTTTCTATCCACTCAACCACAAGAGTCTCAACTAGTTCATGAAGATCTTGAGCAACTTCATGATGATGATTTGGAAGAAATGGATCTAAAGTGGAATATGGCACTACTTAGCATGAGGGCAAGAAAGTTCTATCAGAGAACTGGAAGGAAAATCATCAATGATGGAAGCAATACTGTTGGGTATGATAAATCAAAGGTAGAATGTTTCAATTGCCATAAAATGGGACATTTTGCCAGAGAATGCAGAGCACCAAGGGGTAAAGACAACAGAAGTTGGAATCAAGGTATCTCATCAAAGGCAGTAAAGATTGAAGATGCTTCTGAAAAGGCAATGTGTGCTATAGATGGTACTGGATTTTATTGGAGTGACATGGCAGAGGAAGAAATTTAGGCAAACATAGCTCTTATGGCATTCACAGATTCTGAGGTATCAAATGATAAATCTTGTTCTAAATCTTGTTTAAAAAATTATGAAGCTCTAAAGAAACAATATGATGATTTACTTGTTAAATTAAATGATACTGGTTTTAAATCTTCTACATACAAAAGAGGTTTATCAATTTTAGAAGAACAAATTCTTAAATATAAAGAATATGAAGTCCTTTTTTCTGAGGAAATTGTTTTGCTTAGAAGAAGTGTAGGACACAAAGAATATCAAATGGGATTACTTAGGACTGAACTAGAAAAGGTTAAGGAAGAAAAGGAGGGATTTGAGTTTAAGATTTCAAAGTTTGAAAAATCAGCAAAAGACTTAGATCAGTTGTTAGCAAGACAGATAACTGACAAGAGCAAAAAAGGTTTTGGTTATAATGTTGTCCCCTCACCTCATCCTTTGATTCTAAATAGACCAAAACCTTTAGACTTATCCTATTCAGGTCTTGAAGAATTCAAAGAACCTGAAGTAAATGAGTATGGTCCTAGGAATTCTAGTTTAAAGCCTACCATTGGTTGTGATAAAGAGTCAAAAAATTCTAAGGAGAATACTGATGACTCTTTGGAGCAACATCAAAAGACTGATACTGAAACTAGCTCTGTTAAGTCTTCACTTAAGGTAGACAAAGATTGGAAAGAAAAGATTTTCCATCCTGCAAATCATGTTAGGGAAATAGAACCTAAGAAAGTTAGTGTGAATAATGATGCTCCAATTATTGAAGATTGGGTATCAGATGATGAGGATGAAGTTGAGCCTATTCCTAAGGTTGAAAAGAAAACTGTTATACCTACTGCTACTAAGAAAGAGTTTGTTAAACCTGAAAAACAAGTTACGAGGTCAGTTAGGTATGCAGAGATGTACAGGTCACAAAGACCTAGGGGGAACCAAAGGAATTGGAATGATCAAAAATCCAATCAGTTAGGGTGTAACTTTGTGTTTAATAATAAGGCATGTTTTAACTGTGGAGATTTTGATCACATTCAATACAGCTGTCCCAAACATATGGCTCCAAGAGCAGTCTTAATGAAGATTGGCCTAAAAACTGTCAATAATGCAAGGCCTGTTAATACTGTTAGGTCTGTTCACACTAGTAGACCTTTTAGTACTGCTAGGTCTTTTAATACTGTTAGGCCTTCTTATACTACTCACCCTAAATCAACAAGTAATTGTGCTAGACCAAATACATATTTTCAAAATCAAGCACAGTCAATTGTTCACAGGCCCTTTTACAAGAGAACAACATTAAGAAAAAGGTCTTATAAGCAAAATGTTAATACTGTCAGGGCAAGGGAATTTAATGTTGTTAAGGCCTCAGTATGTTGGGTTTGGAGACCCATCAAACCCAATGGTGCATCACTGGTTTTCAACAAATAAAATTACATTAATGTACGAGGCAGATCCAAGTCAGTAATGGCTT
>BQNB010146017.1:0-16635 GCA_026074375.1 Tanacetum coccineum
AAATTTTCACGATAAAAATGGATATATTCAAATTTGAGACACCTCTATGCGAAGAATTCAAAGAATTTAATCATCTTCTCCAAATTGATATTGACGTGCTCACTAGAGATCTACCGGGATTCAAAACATATGAAGATTATAAGAATGCATGGATATATGAATGGAGTAAAGAAGTGTCGTGGGTTGAGGAAAAACCATGGTTGGATGATGGAACTTGGAAGGAACCTAATGATGATATATGTCACGATTACAAGCCGTTTCAATTCAAAAGTGGATACGTTCAATGGCCTACTTGTAACTCGAGTGAAGAGGGATATTATAATGAAGGAAACCTGTCAAGAATGATTCGAGTAGGCAACATGACTTATTTCTAAAATTATGAGTGGTACGAAGGATTAGAGGATGGTGATTTGCAAGATGAAGCTTTGAAAGAAAAAGCTATATTGGAAGGATCATATGGACATGAGAATAGAGAAGGAAATAACTTTTGCTCTTGGTTGAAAGAATGTTTCGGTAATCACCAAGAGCTTGATTATGAACTAATGAGGAAGTTAGAAGAATATTGGTGGGGAAAGGAAGAAGAAAAAGAATCAAGTGAAGATGCTTGGAGCAACTACTCTCCTAATAATGATAACGATGCAATTCAAGAGGATCAAGAACGGTTTGATAATAATGAGCCAATGGAAGAAGATGATGATAATGATATCGGGGACTTAGATGACTACTTGATTCCACAAGATGCATCTTATTGTGTCGATGAAGAAGAAAAAGCTTCAAGGAAAGAAAAAGCAAATTACTTGGAATGCCTTACGAGAAACCACCAACATTTAAATCTAAAAGTTCAAGGTAATTAAATACTCATTGGGACCAGTGGAAGAATATATTTCTATCAAGGAATATGAGTATGATATTTGGGTCCAAACCGAAGAAAACGTCTCTCAAGTCTACCAAGAAATTTTTCGCAAAAAGGACGAAGGGTGGTCAGTGACTCGTATAAAGTAGAGCTGAAGGGAGTCTAACTTAAAGACTCTCCAAAAAACAAAAGTGCTTGCCGGGTGACAACCCGAAATGTAATTTCAATTTTGTATCGAGTTTATCTTCCCAAGAAGTCGATAAGGCGTATCCAACCTCATGGATACGGTGTATTGAGTAACCTGGATGTTATCTTTTTATTTTCCAGTACTTTGAACTTTATTGTCAGACTTGTTAATATGGCATATTCATAATTACAAATACTTCGTATTTGACCTCTGACGCGTATTTGGATATTTTTCTTACAGGTTTCAATATGGCGTATCCAACTCAATGGATACGGCGTATCGACTGTCTTGTATAGATATTGTTTTTATTTTCTTATTCTAACCAACGATTATTCCGAGATACGATTGTTGTGATTTTTCTAATCTTAAAATAGAGAAGTACTGAACGTGATTGAAGAATGTGGTGGTATGTATATATTATGGTATTCTATGTGTTGTAGTCATGTTGGTATTCAGACGCTTTTCGCTACACAACCCAAAAAGTTGCTCATATAATCATCATGGAGGATCATACCGAGCAAATCCCTGGGGATTTTTTCGTTCTAATTCTTTATATTTCCTGTTTTTCATTTTATATTATATAATGTGGGCGTTGTATATCTCAAGTGGGGGGAAGAGAATTAGAACGCTACTTGTCCTTATTTTTTACAAGAATATGCCCAATTTATGCTCAAATTAACAAAAATTAGCATGTTTTTATAAAATTATTAGTTGCATGACCCGCACACATAACCCTTATTTCCATATTGTGAGGACTAAGCTTATTCTGTTTCCCCTATTTTACCCAAAATTCCATAAAAATATAAGTGTGCCGATGACTGTAGAAAACTTTAGAACTTGGCTTGGTATACTATTCGAGACCACTTTAATGAGTATTATTTTTATAATTGGAGTAACTAGTTCAGATTGGTAAATTTCTAGGATTACACCAAAAAGCCTATTCCATTTACATACATTATGTATTATTAACTAACTACACTGGTTAGTTAACCCCCGCATAAAACCCTTTGTTTAATCTCATTTTTAGAGTAAGATACCCATAGAAAAACCTTCTGAACCATTCCTTTCGTTTCTTCCGCCATTAAAATTTGTTTCATTACACCTTTACACCTTAGTCTACCCAATAGATTAAGTCCTTAGTTGGTTGCCAGTTACTTTTGTGTAAAAGTATGTACTTCCTGTGTTCGTGTGCGTATTTTTTTATCTTTGGTTAGGCCGGGAATTGTACAATGCAATGGGAATGTGAAAGTAGTCTCTGTTATTTTTTTTTGTTTACTACTTTCACTATTATTTTTATTTCTGAGACATAAGAGTATGGAAATATTATCCGGATTTATTATGATTATGAAGTGGTGAAATTTTACACCGTTATTCGTTTTCTAGTTATGTTTAAAAAATCAAAAAAACAGAAAAATACAAAAAAATGTAATAGAGAAAAAAGGAGAGGATTGTGAGATAATCAGTTCATCTAAACTTAACCGATTTTATTATTTATGAGATGATCGATTATTCGTTGATACGTGCTACAAACCAACGATGTAAAGTATTGTTGTATATTATTTTTGTAGTTGGTCGCAAAATTAACCAACTATGTATTTTGTATCAAGTGGTAGATATCTTCACTATTGTTGTACTATATTATGGATGATTGGGAGTTGGTTGTTACGAGAACGCCAACTAGGTTGTTTATATGGATCATTAAGGATGATGATTAAGACATCTTTGAGTCTAATTCATGTCTACCAAACAAAGCGTGAGTTTTCGTGTTAAAGCGTGAGTTAGTCTGTGATTTGTGTCTTTTTCAAGGTTGTGATCGGGAAAGTAGCTAGCAACATTTTTTTATTGGTTAGACTTAATCTATTTGTTTTGTTATTTTATTTTACACCAATTATAAATATTTCCCATGCCTAATCCCTACCCTATATCGTTCTTCATCCTAACCTTTGGTTTGCTCAAATGAGGGAGTAAGCAATCACATGTGTCTCATTCATGGATTTGAATGTGTATGTGTGGTTTTGTCGCCCTTGTTGATGTAATATTGTTGGTTAAGATTATTTAATCCTATTCTTTAGCTTATTCGAGTTAAGGAGTGAGCAATCACAAGTGTCGCGATCATGGATTTGGGCGTGCATTTGTGGTTTTGTCTCCTTTTCTGAAATATTGGTATCGACAAAGATTAAAAAGAATGATCAACCCTTAAGCCTTATCATATTCACCCAATTTACCTTTCTATACTGGTTACTCCTTAGCTTTAGTAGTGGAGATGTGTATCCTTGCAAAGCTTATGATAGAATACTCGTCACGACCTATCAATTGAGCGAACTACTAAATGTTACCACATAGATTAGTTGAGTGGTTTTATTTCCTATTTCATGAGGTGTTTGGTTATGCGCTAGTAATTAAATAAAACACTTAAAGGAAATATTCTAGACTTTCGGTTGGGATATATTTTTTTAACTTAATTCTAAAGTCTACTTGAGGACAAGTAGTATTCAAGTGGGGGGATATGTGATGACATCAAATAACTTCACATTATTGGCATCATTTATCCCATTTATATTGCTCGTTTTATATTATTTTATGTAAGATTTGATACTTAATCGCTTATTTGTATGAATCTCAGTTATTATCGAGCAAATGGCGAAAGATTGATAGAATAACGTGTTTTAGAGAATAAATAAAGAAGTTCGAGAAAGTCTCCTAAATCTAAAGAATACAATGTATCATTCCAGATAAATACTTCGTATCCCAAGACTTAGACAAATTCAAGACCATTGTTTGACTTTGAAGAATACGTCGTATCCACATCAGCAGATACGCCGTATAAGATACTTTGATCAACATTCAGTGGCGGTTTATTAATATTCCAGAATATAATAATTATGGACCCCACGCCAAGAAACCTCAATACGCCGTATCGGACCCCTCTAATACGACGTATCGACCTGATTCAGAGCCTATAAATAGAAAACCTAAAATTTGGTTTTTAATATGCATTAGAAGCATTTAACCACCAAGTACGATCTATAGATGATTTTAAAAGCAAAGAAGGTCTTGCAAGTGCCTCAGTTCAATAGGAAAACTCTTATAATCTCTATACTCTGCTATAAGCGTTCGGTATGCATAACGTTTTATTTATCTTAATCGTTCGTCTATGAAACCGTGTATTGTTATAATGACTATGGGCTAATACCTACAAGTATTATCCATGTTTATGATAATTTAATGTTTGGTTTGTTTATATTAATTGTTTACCTTTTCGTTGCATGTTGATTATGTTTATCACTTCATATCTGTTTATGTTTTGATTATGTTTTATTTATCATTTAACTGGATCTAGGATACAGATATGTAGACAAGAGTATGGGATAAATACTACATACATCTTATCTATGTGACTCTGGATTAATAAGACTACAAATTTATGCCCCTGTTGCTCCCTTGGTTAAGTGAATGGTAGACTAAGAGGTGACTTGTGATTACAAATAACATTCTGTTTCCTTAGATAGCAATTCGGACCGTAGACTACCAGCATACAGATAACAATTAGACATAAGTTGGTAAAGCCTCGATGAGCTAGGTTTCAATATTCACCAATGTTGTCTCCTAGATAAATTATAATCAACGGTGTGAGCTTTATGCGGGTTTAGGTTAATTGTAACCGTATTAATTATAATACAAACCTCGAGTTTCGGGAGAAGTACCACCTAGCTTTGGAATGATATACCACCAGCGAAGTAATACAATCATTGAATACATAAATAATTCCTACATTCTATTTGACTAAACTGGCTAATACATTTTCCTTACATTAGTGCTTGACCGCTTCTTTATTGTTTGTTTATCTGCTTGTGTGTGTTAATTGTCTTCTTTAGTTTAGATTAAACCAAAACTTATGCCAGTCTTTTAGGCGGAAAACCCCCCCTTTACGTTTGTTTAGGTTTAATTAGAATTAATTAGAACTAACCTAGATAACTAAAATACTGATAGACTTAAGTATTAACGCTCACTCTTAGTGATCGACACCATACTTACCAACGAACCTACAATTGATCGGGTACACTGCCCGTTAGTGTTAGTTAATAGGTAAAGTCGGCAAAATATAAATAGTAAACCTTGATAAATAAATTACCTATACCTAATGACACACAACATCTTGCAATAGGTGCAAAGGTTTTATCATAGTCAATCCCTTCTTCTTGTCTAAACCCCTGAGCAACCAACCTTACTTTGTTCTTGATTACCAAGATCTACTTGGTCCCAATGATGGTTTTACCATAAGGCATAGGGACAAGTGTCCAGACCTTGTTTCTTTTAAATTAGTTCAGATCCTCTTGCATAGCAATGACCCATCCTTATTCTTTTAAAGCTTCAACTAACTTCTTTGGTTCAATCTTTGAGAGAAAGTTAACATATAAGCATTCATGGACTGATGCAGCTTTAGAGTCTCTGATTCTGCTTCTTGTGGTTACACCAGCCTGAGGTTCACCTAAAATGTTAACAAGTTAGATGTGTTTTTCTCTAGACCATCTGTCTTGAGGAGCTGAAGTGTCTTGGATAACTTCAGCTAATGGAGAAATAATTATTGGTGAGGGTTCAGCTTCACTGATGGTGATGTTTTGAGATTCAAAGACATCAATGTGAGTCTCAGCTGGTTCAGAGTCATTAGGTTCTTGGTAAACAGGATGCTCATCAGCTATTGATAACTCAGGTGATTCATCAGTTGAGTTGATGTCATGAGCAGTGGGAGAGATGGGATTAGGGATGGTGATGTTGTTTGTGGAAAGGAGATCAAATGCAGGGACATAGGGAAAATAATCATCTTTTCCTAACCTGGTTGGAAATTTTCTTCTTGGTATTAGGAATTCATCATCAAGGAATAATCTATTTTCATTTCATCGCCCTATGTGTTGGATTGAGTGATTGCTTCATCATCTTTATTGAATGTAACATGATAAGTTTCTTCCATTTCTTGCCTTCTGATGTTGAATACCCTGAATGCTTTAGCACTAGAGAGTTAAGAAAGAATCCATCATCAGCCTTTTCATCAAACTTTCCCAGGTGGTCTTTGTGATTGTGAATGAACACAGGACAACCAAAAACATAGAAGTAGCTGACATCATGAGATCTTCCTCTGAACACATCATAAGCTGTATTCCCATGTCTCTTCACAATGATTGATCTATTTTGAGTGTAGCAAGCAATCTTTACAGCTTCTCCCCAAAACTATTTAGGGAGCTTTGAACTATTTAACATAGTCCTAGTTGCTTCAATCAGGGTTCTGTTTCTTCTTTCAGCTACACCATTTTGTTAAGGGGTACAAGGAGATGAGAAATTTTGAGATATCCCTTTTTTCGTCACAGAATTATTCCAATTTATGGCTTCTGAACTTTGTTCCATTATTACTTCTCAGCTCCTTTACCCTTACTTTATTAAGATTTTCTATCTTTCTGATAAATGACATGATACACTCAGATGCATCACTCTTTTTCTTTAAGCAAAACACCCAGGTGTACCTTGAGTACTCATCTATTATGACCAAAGTGTATTTGTTGTAACTGATAATTTGAGGTGTAACAGGTCCAAACAAATCCATATAAAGAAGATGTAAGCACTTATTAATAGAGAATGATCTTTTAGTTTTGATGCTCTATGGTGCTTCCCTTTCTCACATGTTGAGCAGGATTTGTCTTTGGAGAATGTCATAAAAGGAAGACCTGGCAACAATGTTTTGTTTGGCTAATTTGTTGATGTTTTTGAAGTTGAGATGGGATAGTATCTTATGCTATAGCCAGTTTACACTGTTAGATGCTTTGGAAAACAAAACTTTGAAGTTAGCATTACATAACTGGCTGATGTTGATCAAGTTATATTTCAAACCATTTACATATGCAACCTTGGTGAATGTTATTCCATTGCAGTTCACCGAGCCATATCCCTCTATGTCACCTGAAGAGTTATCCCCAAATACCACTTTAGGACCTGACTCCTTTGAATATATGTGTAGATATTGTTTAACCCCTGTCATGTGTCTAGAACAACCACTATCTAGATACTATACAGATCTCTTTAAGTAATCATGCACAGACATTTGAAACATATCAGTTCCTTTTATGAACCCACTTTTCAGTGGATTCAATGGATCACTAATTAGCAATCCTTGGTTTCCTGTTAGAGGAGGTCTTCTTAGTACAATTAGCGGTTTCATGAGCAATGCTACCACATATGTCACATCCAGGGTAGTACGCATACTCATTAGAGTGGTGGTCATTAAACTCGTAGTACTTAAATGGTATGAAAGGTTTTGGGATCTTAGGAGCTTTCCTTGAAGAGGAAGCATGAGATGACTGAGCTTTGAGCTTAGCAAGGGTCTTTTTTTTACCATAACTCATTCAGGATGTTCTTTAGTCAGATGGTTTGTGGAGTGGCAGGTAGAACACTTGGGTTTATTATAACAGTCCTCTAAGAGGTGATTTCTGTCCATAGTGTTTACAAGGTCCAAACCATGTCTTTTGTTTGCCTTTAGCAGACTTAGAACTCCCTGTTTGTGAAACAGATGCAGAGTTTTCTGATGGAGTTTTGATTTTCTCTTTGAGTCCTTTTACCTCTTCCATCAGAGTAAGAAGAAGTTTCTCAGTATACGAGTAAGCTTTTTTAATAATACTAGGGTCAGGGACAGAGGGTGACTTGGTCTGATCCTTCTTCTTGATTACTTTGACTGATGACAGTCTTATCAAAGATTGTAGAGGTTTGAGTCAAATCAACAGGTGGTATTACATCAGTTGATGTACCAATGGGCTCAGTCCTAGAGAGTTTAAGGAGAAGAGGAAGAGGTTTTAGATTTTTACATTCAGACTCAGAGTCAGAGGTGATTTCAGGAATGGTCTCAGAGGGAGACTCATCAGCCTTTGCGAATACAACTTCCTTTGAGGAAAATGTTTCCTTCCTTTTTCCTCTCCTACCAAGGGCACGAACAATATTGCCAGGGACTTGCTCAATGAGCAGTTGGTCAAGGGTGTCTTTACTAGAGGTCTATTTTCAATTACTTTCTTTAAGTTAAAGACTTCATCTCTCATAGATTCATTTTCCATATTTAATCTAGAAATTTCATGTTGAAGAGAGATGTTATGGCCTTTAGTATCCTTAAGGTCAACAAGTTTAGATTTGTATGAGGATAACTCTTGTTTAAGAGAGTTGAACTTGCTGAGTAAGTTTTTCCTATGATCTTCCACATAGTGGAGGTCTACATATGTGTAATCCAAAACATGTTTTCTTTCATCACCATCAGTCATTGACATAAGTTCTTGTACCTTTTTCATGGTGATTTCCACCCACTGACCAGACCTAGCATCAAATTTTCCAATAGCTGTCTCATCCTCAGCGATTGCTATAAAATCTCTAACCCTTGTAACACCTTCATCTTCAGATGATAAAGATTCTTCATCATAGTTAAATGACTCAGCTACCAACCCCTTCTCACTTTTGTTCTCGAATATGGCATCAATCTTCTTAGTAAGAATGGCTACTTCAGACTTGAGAGCTTTATATTTCCCTATGTAGTCTTTCCGAGTAGTTTCATTGTTTTGATTGTGCTGTTGTGATGAGTTTGATTGAGACTTGGGTTTGTTGTAGGATTTGTTTGATGAGGGGTAAGAAGGTGTGGATGTTTTGGTGGTTGGATAGTTCTTTTGAAAGTGTCCTTGTTTTCCACATGTAAAACAGGTTTCATTTGTCTTGTCCATATGTTTTCTGGTTAACCCAACTATTCCAGACCTCTCGTAGAATCTCCTCTAATTGGCTAGGAGAGCTCTATCTTGAAACTCAGCATTCAGATTAGCTAAGAATTCACTGCTACTCCTTGTGTCTTCTTCAACATCAGAGTTACTATCCTGAGAATGAGAGTTAGAAATCAAAGCTTTTGAGCTGGAGGCCTAAATGGTAAATCTACTTATCTCAGACTCATAGATTTGATCAATTAGGCCTTCCTCATAGTTGTATTTGCCAAAAAGAGTAGCCAGACTATCATTTTTGATAGAATTATTGGCCCTATGTGTTTGATTCATGCTCAACCATTTTCTTGGTAGGTTGTTGACAAACGTAGCATTCACTTCAGCGTGTGGAATAGAGACATCTTTATTTTCAAGATCATTTAACAAGATTTTCAGCCTTGTAAAGGTTCCTTGCACCTTTTCACCTTCCAAAGCTTTAAAAGCATTGAATTTTAGTCTTAAGGCAGCAATCTTGGTATCTCTTGTATCAGAGGGTCCTTCATGAGCTAAAATTAGATCATTCCATATAGATTGAGAAGTGGTACACTTGATGACAAACTTCATTACATCATTTGGGAGATAGAGATGATGATACTTTTAAGTCTCTTATCTTGATTAGCAAGCCGTCTGTCCTTAAGTGACCATTGATTTTGAGGTTTGGGCAGAATGTTTGTAGAGGTGGACAAAGGTGACTTAGGCACAAAAGGTCCATTTTACAGTATTTCAAGAAGATAAGGTTCAAGACCATCAAGGTAAACCAAGAACCTATCCTTCCAACTAGAAAAATGCTTTACATCAAAGCCAGGAACATTTATGACATGAGAACCTCCTCTAGTATCAAGAAGTTGTGGGAGGTCCTCGGCAACAACAACATTCAGAGTTACATTGTTTGTACTCGTGTTGTTGGTGTTGTCATTTGGAATGGTGTCAACTTTGTTAAGGCTTCCAGCATTACTAGGATTTGTTCCTGAAGGTGGTGGGATAGGTGGTACAATTCCAGACATGATTGCATATTGATTTGTTTAAAACAAAGAACGGTTTATAAAAGTGTTTTATAAATCAAACAGCTCTAATACCAATTGAAAGTCCCAAATTACACGTCTATAAGGAAGTATACAACACTAAAGTAAACAGACAACACAAGTAATAACTTTTCAATCGTGTAATGCTTTATTGCTATAATCAAAGTATTACAAAGTGTTATGGTTCACACTTGTTGAATGATAATGTAAGGTTACCCTTTGAACAAGTAAACTAGACAAGATATCAAGTTTACAAGCAAACTGGCTACTATGTAAGTTCGATAAAGGTGTAAATGCTATAATAATGACAACAAATAAAAGTGATAACATTTACACATCAAGACATTCTCTATTTGTAGTGATACGAGGTTGTATCCTTAATGGAGGCAGTTGGGACGCGTCAAGAATCATGTGGTGGAAGTACGTATGCATTAAATGCACATCCATTCTTGGAAACATCCCGCCCATACTTTTATGAACAGTTCTGCCAACTGTTTACAAGTTTCACCAACTCAAACTTTAGTTCATGCTTTAACTCAAAGGACACTTTGTCCCGCTATTTTGCTTTATTAAATATCCCGCCTAAACTTCACTTAGAGAGAAACCTAAGCTCAACTTGTTCTTCTTCAAAGGGTAATAGGATTATCAGGGTATTGCCACCCCTGACTCTCGTTAAAACCATCAACGTATTCCATCTACACATTAGCTGATATCCATCCCATCTGACGAGTATGTCTTCAAGTAATATTCGACTTCCTTGACGATATCTCTGACTTGAATACGTCTGAGGTTGCTCGCTGAAGCTTTGCATTCAGCGAGTCCTTTCATTGTTCGCGGATGTCATCAGCGAGTCTTCAACACTTAACCTAATTTCTGTTTAAAACTAGGCAGAGATAATTGGGAACTTAATTGGCCCAACACCTGTTTAAAATTGAAGCACCCATTTCACGTTTGATCCAATTTTTTTGTTGACCGTTAGTTGACCAGTAAAGAAAATTAAAATGACTAAAATACCTTCGTCTTGATAATACAAATGACTAAAATACCCTCATCTCATTCTCATTATAATAGTAATAATTATTTTTTTAATATGACATCACTTTATTAAAAAATCAAGATATTTATATAAAGTTAGTGAGAAGCCGAAATAATATGCGAGCTCCTACTAGTCTAGCTATAACAAAGCTAATCATAGTAAGAGCATCTCCAATGGGGTGGTTTTTGCAAAGCTTTTTACTATTTGAGAAAGCTTTTCAAAGACTTTTTACCATTGTGTACAAAGGCTTTTCAAGAGGTTTGAAAGAAAGACTTGACACTAGCCAAGTCTTTGAAGCAAAAGCTTTTCACTTTACAACTCTTGTGATAAATGCTCTAACTCAAAACAACTTCACCATTTATGACAATAAATGCTCCAAGTCATTGAAGACTTGGTAGCATTGTGGATGCTCTAATGATGTGAACAACAACACACATTCCAATATTTTAAGCCATAGACACTTTTGGATCCGCTTCAGTTAGACAACTAATGTCCTTTTCCAAGTGGCTCAAACCCTACAACTAAACTAATGCTTATCACTACCAAAAACATCGCAAACACGGTGCACAAAACAAAATAAAATTCAAACTACGAAAATCAAAACACAAAATGAACATGTTTAACCAAAAATTACACCGTTGGTCTCTTTAAACGTTGGTCACGTGAGGATGTGAGACGGATTTTTTGCTTGTATAATTGGATCAGACTAACGTTGCTCATCACGTGACCAACATTTAACGGTCAAACATAGTTAAACTAACGTTGCTTGTATAATTGGATCAGACTCGAAACGGGTGTTTCGTTTTTGAATACCTTTCAAAAATTTGGACTCAAACTGAAATACCTGCCAAATCACAAGTACGAAAGAATAAGGCGATAATTCTGACACCAGTTGAATCCACAGAAACGACAAACAATAATACACAGGTAGCTCTGTAACACCGAACGCAAATTCACATCCTATTAAAGTATGTAATTAACATTACGTTATTCATTCAGTTTTTTCACTATGATTATCATTACTTTTTATTTTATTTAATGCTTAAACCAATAGCTACCTCATTTGCAATTTTACTGATTTTGTTTTACCTGATTCCAATAAGCCGCTTAATAATAAGCAATTTAGGAAGAAATACTCGTTTAATTTGACAATAATTTGTTACAAATTAAAGGTTTTTGGTTTAGTATGAAGGTACTGTAATATATTGTTTAAGCTTACGTGGTTTCGAAACAAGCCAAAAATATAAGCACTTTGAAACAAGCACCTCAAAATAACCAGATAAGCATAAATAAACACCCCCCTAGGTTATATATTTTGATGCTGTGAAGGTGTTTACGGTTTGTGACGACAGTTTTTGAACTTACGTTAGTTAATGTTTTGGATATAGGAGGGTTTGGTAGCGGAGATAGATAATGTATTCGGATCGTGGTGGAGTGGCAAGTGATAGTGGTGGAGATGTTGTTGTGACTCTTGATCAGGTTCCTAGATGGAGTGATGCTGATTTTGGATTTGTTAGTGAGACTGGAGATCCGTTAGCGTCGTCATCTGAGGCGGATAGTAGTGGGAGTGGGATGGGTTCCAGGTTTCCGGTTGATCATCAAGTTAACTCCAAGGTTTATTTGTGGAGAGGGAATCCGTGGAATTTGGAGGTTGATGCTGTTGTTAACTCCACGAATGAGGTCAGCTGTTTTTTCGTTATGTGGATCGTATAGCATTTACTTGTCGCCTTATATCTTGATATCCTTTGTGTTGAGATGTAATTTGAATGTGTGTATGGACTTGGTCTGTGATCTGTTTCATAACTACTAGAGTCTAGGAACTTATTTATATTTATGTTATTTGTCTATAGTTAATTTCCCTATTGATAGATGCTGAGGAGCACTGTGTTCTTGGCATTTGTTATCTGTTCGATTATTACGAGTATTATTTGGGGCCCAGAATAGTAATGTGCGTAATCTTTTATAGCATTTAGGAACTATAGCACGGAATTTGGTGTCACTGTGTGTGTAATTACAGTGTTATTAGGAATCGCATCCCTCAGTTAACTACATAATTTCTGCATATACTTGGGTATTGATCTATTAAAATTTACGCAAATTAGCTTATAGCATCGACTCCTATAGCCAGCTTGTTTTCTTTTCTGTGTGTTGATTATTGATATCGTCCACATTAGGTCTTGCTTTTTTCAATTATATATTATCAATGTTACTTTTACAGAACATGGATGAAGCACACTGTAGCCCTGGTTTGCATGCTGCAGCGGGCCCTGATCTTGCTGAAGAATGTGCAACACTGGTAACTTACCAATCTACTTATATATATTTGATTATAAAATGGAAGGGAGATGTTCTAGTACAACATGTGTTTGTAATCAAATAATCTAAATAATCAAGTTCTTGGTTTAGTGTTATTTTTGTCTATGTCAGAGATGGCTGTATATACAAAATAATCTGATATAGCCTTTGACTGTCATAGGGTGGTTGCAGAACTGGGATGGCAAAAGTTACAAATGCATATGATCTACCTGCAAGGTACAAAGTAGGCTGTTTTATCAAATTGTTTGCTGTCACTTTTTGCTTACTCTATTGTTAACCTTAGTTAGGAAACATGAAGTAAGACAAGGCCCACTAAATATATAAGACGTAAATACTAAATACCCATCTCTCATGCCCTACAATGGCAAGAGATATGATGTTTATAATTCTAAATTTGGTGACAGAACAGTTTGCCGCATAAAACCTTTCACTCTGAACACTTGTTAGAGATTTAAAAACCTCGTATATACTGTGTTTACTGACCCGAGGGATGGTTACTGCAGGCCTCCAGCTAGAGTTCTAGTTGCCAGCATGCCTTAAAAATAGACCTTCAGCATCGATAAATCTTGCTATCTAGAATCAGTAGGATTTGATTTAGCTCATTAATTTCGATGTCAGATTGTTTTCTTTGTTTTGTTTACCATTCAGCACGTAAATTGTTCTCTTCACCTTTTGTAGGAGGGTTATACATACTGTCGGGCCTAAATATGCTGTAAAATATCATACCGCTGCAGAAAATGCTTTGAGTCACTGCTACCGTTCTTGTCTGGAACTCCTCATTGAAAACGGACTCCAGAGGTTCTTCCGTACCCATAGACTGCATCCAATAATTCATTTTTCCCTTTTCATATGGCGGTTGTATGTGTGGAAACACTTGAGCTGATTATCCCCTCAAATTTCTGAACACAGCATTGCTATGGGGTGTATATATACAGAGGCGAAAAACTATCCACGAGAACCTGCTGCTCATGTAGCAATAAGTAAGTAAACATTGTGATTCTCTGTTTCTTATATAAACATTAGTATATTCCACTTAAATTTATTTTGCCACTGCAAATGCAGCATATATATAAATTCCAATCCTGTCCCTAAAATAGCAAACTTCAAAAGATATGAGGCTCGATTTCCTTTATCACTAGTCTATTACCTTTGGATTATAGGTAGCATATCAACCACATACATATAAAGAAACAATACATACATACTTCATACATAGATGTGTATGTGGATGTGTAAAGAAGTATCTTCTTTTTCGTTTACTCTCTTTTTGCATGTATATGCGGGTATTTAACTCCCTAGCTCATATATCCTAATGCTATTTCTGTCAGGAACCATCCGCCGGTTTCTTGAGAAACAGAAAGATAGAATTGCAGCTGTGGTCTTCTGCACAATTACAGCAAATGATACTGAAATATATAAGAGGTAAGCTGGTGATTGTGTCTGTTAATCTGTAATGCCAATTAAGCAAGGCATGTTTCCCCTACTTAAATATTGTGACTTCTGATTTGCTTGCTCTCATTATGGTAAAAGTGAACTTTCTGTTTGACTCTGCACTTTCTGCTGTATGTTCTTTACCAACGTAGATTACTTCCACTCTACTTTCCCCGCGACAGAAAGGAGGAAAAAATCGCTGTTATGAAGCTTCCTGCTGATGTTGGGGATGAAAATGGTGAAACAATTATAGATGAACGGAAAATCAGAATAAAACCCCTACCCAATCTGAAGAAGGCGGTTCTGAAACCAACCCAAGTCTCGCTAGACGTGCCTGTCAGCGACCGTGGATTGACTAGACGGTTGGTGATCTGGAAAACTCATTATGAATGATAAATCTTCAGCAGACTAATACTCCTTATTTGTGAATGTATTGTTCTTAACTCTTTTGTTTCATGACAGGAACTCATCACATTTGGATTCATATCTCGATCCAGTTTTCATGTCCCTAATCAAGGATCCAGATCAGAGACGCGAGGAACAATGGGAGAAAACAGCTCAATCACAAAATGGGTTTAACTTCGCAAAAATTCTAGGGTTTGGTGATCTTGGCGGGCCTCAACTTTCAGCTTCCGAAGAATACTCACTCCATTCTAGATACCTTGCCAAAGCCAACTCTCTTAATCTTGCCGAGATAGCAGAAATGAAGATTGTGTAAGTAGTTGTTGGGTATCTCATTAGAGGTGCTAACATGGTACCGGTGTATTCTTTTTTTTTAAACTTGGTGCTTATATTAACAACCTTACATAAGATGAGATTTGCATGCTGATTGCTGTGCATTTTGTAATATTTTTTTTGGTTTCAGGTACCGAGGAGGAGTAGATAGCGAAGGTCGTCCTGTCATGGTTGTAGTGGGAGCACATTTTCTTCTTCGGTGTCTCGATCTTGAAAGATTTGTACTCTACGTAGTGAAGGTAATTGAAGTTATCAGTATCATGTTATGATTATTAACTAAGGAAGATGTGAATTGAGAACTTATAAAAACAGGGAATGTGCGTTTCTTCTGAAAACCCGAAAAAATTTTGTTGCAATTTTTCATAAAAGAGAAATTGTTTTGTAGAATTTGGTATATATTATACTCGTGGTGTATAGATTTGTGTATCATCTCTTGAATGCTGAATTTCAGGAGTTTGAGCCTGTGATCCAGAAGGCGTATAGCATTGTCTACTTCCACTCTGCCGCGTCTTTACAAGTGTGAGTATACATCTTTTTTTCTCATTTTAAGTATATTGTCTTCCTTAGTTCTGTAAAAAAATCTAGGCAGTCACAACACAAAAGTAATGCAACAATCAACAAGCATGCAACTTGCATGTTTAAAAGAGCAAACATTTTATTGGGCCTACCTGAATGGCTTGTATAAGAGCACCATTTGGATGCTTACTAAGCAAATTTATGCAGTGGCTACTCGTGATTTTTCAATTTTTTTGTTATATATTTCTTATTCTACCATTTAAGATAGACATACTGTCAATGACTGTTGAGTCAGCAGTCACGGGAACATAGAGGAAGTGCTAGACTTTACACAAATGATTGATTTATCAAAGCATCATACATCATTTTTTTTTGTTGCAAACTATATTGTGAAAATGTCGAAAGAATAAGCTGTTTCGGACACATTGTGGATCAAGTGGTTAACACTCTTGCATCTGGAGACGTAGGTTAAGGGTTCGATCCTTACTCATTGCAAGGTCGGAGGTCATTTTCTACCTTTGGTAGAACCGGAAGCAGCCTCACTACCTTAGGTAGGGGTATGAATGTCTACATCTCAACCTCTCTCATACACCGTGGAAGACGGTATTGGGCGTTACCCTACATTACCTTTTTTTTAATTTTTTTTTATGATAGAATATAATGTAATCGATAATAATAATAAAATAAAATAAATACTAAAATACCCTTTAACAATATATATATTTTTTTGTTTGGTAGGTAATAAATAACGGGTTTTCATGTAATTATAA
>BQNB010146018.1:0-16635 GCA_026074375.1 Tanacetum coccineum
AAGCAGATGATGAAGAAATGGCTTATGTTCATTTCTGTACATAACCCGGGCCTCATCGTAAAGGAATATACACGTCTCAGTGCATTTTTCCTTAGTAACGAAAAGTGAAGTCTTTTCAGTCTTGATCTACTCTAACAAAACATTCAAAGTTTTAAACTCATGACAATGGCTTGCTGTTATTTCTGACTGCAACCCGCTTTTCAATCTGAGGAACGCATGTCGTCGAAAAGACAGCTGTTCCTGACAACGGGTAAATAATTTTTCCCGGGCATGGATTATTTCATATCCATGCATCATAAGAATAAGTGTACGTTTCAGTGCATTTATTTGTAAAAATAAGAGAAATCTTATTTCAATTGGGAAAAAGTTGTCTTCACAATGAATCAATATTTTTAGTAATCACAAAAAGATTTTCAAAGATAATTCGACCACTAAAACAATGACTACAGCTCTTTAAATAGAAAACGGGTCATTATTTGAGGGGGATAAAGTGCCAAATAATCTTTTAAACGGTCTTTCAAAATAAGTCAAGGATTAAACAGTTGAAGTTTTTGATAATGACAGATAACAATTTAAAGGGAGTTAATTCATATTAACTACATGTGCCTTAGATGTCATTTGCTTCAAACTTTAGGGACTTATTTGCAATTGAAGACTTAGTGAATTCAGGCTTTAAACTACATACGACTAATATTGCCAACACGTCATAGTTTGTAAAAAGACTTAGGAATGTTTGGAAATTCTTTCGTAGTTTAAAAAGCCTTGAAACTGATTCTCACGGGATAGATTTAAGTTTATTAATTCTGCGAACACGATCTCAAGCATGTGTGCATATAAGATTTTTCTGATTCTGAGGTATCGAAAACATCAAGGGGAAGGAGTAAATACACTGAAAGGTACAACAACTACACGTGATAGAATCCATAGCCTTATTTAATTGTAGGCCATTCCGGGAAGACAAATGTCTTATCCGCAGAGAAAATCAGTGTTTTATCGTGTTACTTTCTGGTGTGCAATTCCAACCACGTAGGAGAAAAGATATCTTGTCATTTATGGTATGCATCAGTTGAGATACCAGGGAAATGTGTTGACAGAAGATTGATTAGAGCGTGAGAAGATTGGTTACTGATTCAATTAATGCTTCCTTTAACAGTCAATCACCAAGCGTGTTTTTAAAGGAGTAGAAATATTTGATCAAAGAGGTACATATTGGTATGATAAGCATGATAATTCCTCTAGTTAGTCAGTATCCGATAGAAAGAAAAGTGTACATTTGGGACTTAGTTGTCTTAGGTGTTATCAGTTCGTCTACTGAGAGGGAATAATTGAGATATCCGGGACTTAGTTGACTTTGGTGTTTCAATTTATATCATCACTATCATGTTAAGAGAAATTTAGACATCCGGGACTTAATTGACTTTGGTGTTAGTTTCAAACTTAATTGTGTACTTCATCGATTTAGGATCGCAGAATTCAAGGTATTCTTAATGCAAATTGCAATGAAGTGCTATGAACATACTCAGAAAGGATTGCTGATTCAAGGTGGAAGCTAAGACAAACTTCACCAAAAGCGAGAGTTCGAGACGCGACTACCAGGACTGACTTACATGATATAATAATGACTATTCATTTTCGAGTTTGAACATTTTTCAGAGTCCTGTCTCAATCCTAATCTTGTGAATATATAAATTGTCTAGTGTAGACTTAATTATAGGGCCTAATTTAATAGTGATTGA
Organism: Tanacetum coccineum; assembly: GCA_026074375.1. Classification (NCBI taxonomy): domain Eukaryota; kingdom Viridiplantae; phylum Streptophyta; class Magnoliopsida; order Asterales; family Asteraceae; genus Tanacetum; species Tanacetum coccineum. Next base: position 1,737 of record BQNB010146018.1, read on the forward strand.
GTACAAATTTTCAAGAATTTCTTAGAAAATTCAAAATCTTTCAAATTACAGTACTCAGCACTATCTTATATATCCTTCAATGTTGAGGGGGAGCATTAATATGTTCCAAACACGGCTTGTGAATAATTGGCACACTTTTCTCCGAAAGTTTATAACATATTTAAATCAATTGATATCCAAAATGTCAAATGATTTGAAATTTTTGATAAGGGGAGAAAAATGTGATTAAAATATGTAATGTGATCATATTACTCAAGTGTATACTCCACCAACATGTGCTAAACAGTTTCGAATACCGATGCACATGTTGAGGGGGAGCTTTTCTGAAAAGCAAAAACAATCGGGTACTAAACACTTTGATAGTTTTATCATAAGTACCTGATTGAGTTTTTCAACAGTGATTTTATGGCAAGGTGAACTGTACCAAAAGACTGACCATGTATTTACTGTTATCGAAGTTATAAGGATGGTAAGGTTAGGTACTCGTTCCCATGATCCTGCCAGAACCGGAGGGATCTACCCAGGGACTATCCACTAGTTAGTGTAGAAGTCCTTAGGTATGATAAAAAGGAGTTAATATGAGAATAAGGGAATAGTGCCGACTGAGATGGAGCTAGTACTGGAATAAACCCAACAAGGTACTAGTCATGAAATCTCGGTAAGCACTGAAGGGAGCTTGAGAATGAAAAGAATTGTACGGATAAAGGGTGTAAAGAAAGAAGCCCTCCATACACTTAGGCAGAAACCGGGTCAATACATATGCTGTCAAAATCACTAAAATGATTGCTGACATTGAAGTGACATCATGGACCCAGTGATGCAATGCACAACCCTCCCAAAGCCACTCGGAATCTCTCAAAATATTTAGTTTTCATTTCTCACGGAGACTAAACATGCAATCTACTGTCTCACTCACTCTGAGTAAGTCAGTATTGAAAAGGTGACAGTCAGCTCCAGCCTCCGATCACTAAAATCAAAACGTACTTTTGAGTCTAGAGCCAAGAGATCATCAATTAATCTCGTTAGGACAATTCCAATTTACTTGTTATTACCACACTGTGATTACAGTTTTATCATAGAGTCCTAGCATTATCCTTGTGATTTTGCGTCAGAAACATCCGTGTGTGATACGTAAGTATTCAAGTGAAGTTGGAAATCTGCTTGAGCCAACTTCAAACAAGCTCATGTAGGGTGACTTGTGAGATCCTTAATGGATCAAACTTTGTGAAACTGGAAAAAACAACAACGGTGCGATTCTACATAAAATAAATCTTGTTTCAGTATACAGACATTGACGGTTATGGACTTGGAAAACAAATTAAAACTTTCGATGTGTTACAAACTCTTTTGCAAGTAACGCATCGATTGTTTTTACAAACCAATTTTCTCTTATTGCTCTACTGTTTTTATTACATGAACCATTTACCGTGTTCAACAAATTCAAGTTCATAACCGCGTGCTCATACTCAATGACCATTCGAAAGATATCTTGATAAGCTCTGGTATCTGTTTATTAAAGCTTCGCTAATCTGAATATTCAAGCTTTCAAAGATCAAGAAAAATGTGTGGCCATATCTTCCTATGACAACAAGTTCACAAGATGGAAAAAGATCACATGATGATGATTAAAGATTAATGATTGGATGATGATTCAAAGAAGCTTAAGATCACATACAAGTCAGCTGAAGACCTGAAGTCTAAAGTTCACATGCTTCAGGATTCACAAGATACAGATCAATGAAATCAAAGTGTTTACGAGCTTATACATAAGATCAATCTGAAGATTGAAGTCTTAAGTTAGTATTTCAGGGGTGACCTCCCTTAGGAGGGAGATTGTTTGATATTAGAAAAAGACTCGTACCCTCATGTATTTTACTGTTCAATTATAGCTCGTAGTTTAATAGGTAACCGTAGGACTTTCGGTATTGAACCGGGTTACAAATAGCCCGGTTATTGTAAGAATTAATACCTCTTCTAACTTTGGAAGAGGCAAGCATCTATTCATTTTATACACACTCTTTAGTGTGTTTATTAGTTTCTCTCTCAACCATTCTCTCTCTAACTTTCTCTTTCTAGATCTCTCTAGATCTATACATGTTTGTGTGAATTCGGGATCCTACACAGTCAACATCCAAAGGAGGGGTTCCCTAAAATCCACGACGTCATCAAGAAAGAAGTAGAAAAACTTCTTGACGCAGGATTGATTTATCCGATCTCGGATAGTCCATGGGTTAGTCCGGTCCATTGTGTTCCTAAAAAAGGTGGTATGACCGTTGTCACGAACGAAGAAAATGAATTGGTGCCTACAAGATTAGTCACGGGATGGAGAGTTTGCATCGATTATCGAAAGTTAAATGAAGCAACTTGTAAAGACCATTTTCCGTTACCATTCATGGACCAAATGTTAGAGCGATTAGCCGGCAACGAATTTTATTGTTTCTTAGATGGTTTTTCAGGGTATTTTCAAATCCCAATTGACCCTAAAGATCAAGAGAAAACTACTTTTACGTGCCCATACGAAACTTTCGCGTACCGTCGTATGCCATTCGGTTTGTGCAATGCACCCGGAACTTTCCAACGTTGTATGATGGCCATTTTTCACGACATGATAGAAAAAACGATGGAGGTTTTTATGGACGATTTTTCAGTTTTTGGAGATTCTTTTTCCTCGTGTCTTGCCAATTTAGACAAAATGCTCAAACGGTGTGAAGACACCAAATTAGCACTAAATTGGGAAAAGAGCCATTTCATGGTTAAAGAAGGCATTGTTTTAGGACATAAGATCTCTAGAAAAGGAATTGAAGTGATAGCTAAAGTTGATGTAATTTCTAAGCTGTCTCATCCGACAACCATTAAAGGAATTCGAAGTTTTCTCGGGCATGCTGGATTCTATCGAAGATTTATCAAAGACTTTTCCAAAATCTCTTGACCCATGACTCATCTCTTAGAGAAGAACACTCCTTTCATTTTCTCGAAGATTGCATCTTGACCGCTTTTCAAACATTGAAAAAGAAGTTACTGAGCCTCAATTCTCATTGCTCCGAATTGGGACCAACCTTTTGAAATCATGTGTGATGCAAGTGATTATGCAATAGGTGCGGTCTTAGGACAAAGGATTGAGAAGCATTTTTGACCAATTCATTATGCAAGTAAGACGATGACTGAAGCAGAAACAAACTACACAAAAACGGAAAAAGAGATGCTTGCAGTTGTTTACGCTTTCGAGAAGTTTCGATCATATCTAATCATGAACAAGAGTGTTGTTTACACAGACCATTCCGCATTGAAATACCTCTTCAACAAGAAAGACGCCAAAGCTAGATTGCTTAGATGGGTCTTACTTCTTCAAGAATTTGATTTTAAAGTTATTGATACCAAGGGAGCTAAAAACTATGCAGCCGATCACCTCTCTCGTCTTGAAAACCCGTATGAAAATGTTTTTGAACCTAAAGATATTAATGAAACTTTCCTCTTGAACATTGAATACGGTGACTTTTCATGATGACCAATATACCCGAGGTTTACCGATTTAGTCAATTACCACGCGGGGAAATGTTCTTATCAAAGGAATGTTCCACCAAAATAAAAAAAAAAAAAAAAAATACCAACAAAAGAGGAAGTTTTTCAAGGTATAAAGCATTACTTTGGGGATGATCCTTTATCTTTTTCGAACATGTGGGATCAAATCATCCGTATGATGTTATTTGGCAAGAAGCTCTTGTGAAAATTCTCAAAGCTTGCCATGAGGACCCACTGGGGGCCCATCACAGGTGCCAACTTCACAGCTCGCGAAAGTATTTGACGCCGGATTTTATTGGCCTACGATTTATAAGGATGCCCTACGAAATTGATCCAAGTTTGTGATGGTCATGTCCAACGACAGGCAAAATCTTCAACGTGATGAGATGCTCAATATGCAATCAAGTTTGTGAAATTTTCGATGTTTGGGGTACGATTTTATGGGACTTTTCCCATCGGTCTAGATGGTACAAACCATATATTCTGGGAGCTGTCGATTATCTCTTTAAATGGGTTGAAGCCGGAAAGCGCTCACTACTAACGATGCTAGAGGTAGTTTGTTAAGTTTTTAAAATCCCTTTTCTCACGATTCGGTGCTCCTAGAGCAATTATAAGCGATCGAGGGACCCATTTTTGTAACGATAAGTTACAAAGGTTATGTCTAAATGGTGTCACCCATCGTCTTTCGACTCCTTACCACCCTCAAACGAGTGGTCAAGTTGAAGTCACGAATCGAGGTCTCAAAAGAATTTTAGAGAGGACGGTAGGAGAAAACCGTGCCTCATGGTCAGACAAGCTAGATGATGCATTATGGGCTTTTAGGACCGCTTACAAGACTCCAATTGGATGCACTCCGTACAAGTTAGTCTATGGAAAAGCGTTGGTATTTTTTTATCCCCACCTTTTTTTACCCCCGTCGAAACTGAGAACCACAAGCATATTGGGCTTTTAAGATGCCCACTTCAGATCTCAAGACGCGGGCGATCATCGAAAGCTTCAACTCAATGAACTTAGCGAGCTTCGTGATCAAGCTTATGAGAATTCGCTAATCTACAAGGAGAAGACAAAAGAAACTACACGATTCAAAGATAAGAACCGATTCTTCAATGTGGTGATCAAGTCTTGCTTTAACTCCCGATTAAAGATTTTCTCCGGAAAGCTTAAATCCCGATGGTCCGGACCTTTCACAATCACCGAAGTTTATCCTTATGGCACGGCCAAGTTGTCTCAAGCCGATGGTTCGAATTTTTAATAGTCAACTGCCACCATCTTAGCACTACTATGGAGGGGATACACCACCATTGGTTATCCCGGACCTCCAGACTTTCCCTAAGGACAACTAAATTCAGGGATCGAGTCGAGCTTGCGACTCGGTGAACAAAAACAAGCCGCTTCATGGGAGTTCACCCCATGCTTATCCTTTCTATTTTCTTTCTATTTTTTTCTATCTAATGTGTTGTGTTGAGAGAGGCTTGTTCTCTTTCTGATTTCTCGATGTTTGTTGCTTGTTTGTTGTGATTTTTGTAGGATTAACCCAACAATTTCTAAAGACTCTCGTGTCCGGTGTTGTTTCCCGTTCTACTCGAGCTTCTCATCCTTTGTGTGAAATTAGTTTGGGGAGATCCGATATCCTTTCATCATTATCGATTCACGTTTATCTTTGCATACTTCATAAACGGCTTAGATTTTCGTAGAGACCCGACTTTAAACATTGAGGACAATGTTTCGTTTTAGTTTGGGGAAGGGAATCTATCGATTTGATGTTGCTTGCTTATTGTTTTGTTCTCACGTACCCGTTTTCCTACAAAAATAGCAAAAATTTTAAATTTTTAAGTTCTTATCAGTAAAAAAAATTTATAAGTGTTAAGACACAAAAGTAGGTTTTCGTTGGTAGAATAAAAAAGTAATTTTTTGACCGATCTCGAAGTGTGAGTTCTAGCTTTCTCCTTAGCAATCTAATGATGATTGTTTGTTGAGTCTCATGTAGACTTTAACCATGCCTAAACTTAAATCATTAGTAAAAGAATATTGTGCTAATCTCAAGTAGATTTTAAATATGCGAGTTGGATTTTTATAGGCTAAGTATTTGCAAATTTCTTTTGTAAAGAATAAGAGATGATAGTGTTGTTACGAATTAGGATGCTAAACCAATGGTTATTTGGAAAAACTTAAAAGCTTATAAGATTAATCTTGTGATTTTTCTTCCCCGGAGGTCTTATAATATAATTAACTTATCACGTGTTCTCTTTGATTTCTACAAATTAGAGTTTTACTCTCTTAAAAGTCTAATCAACATATTCAGAGAAAAAGCTTTATCGATGAAGTCGACATCATTTGTAAATAAGAATTTTAGTTCAAATTTATACCTTGGTTTTCTAAAATGAAAATTTTTCTATTTGCAAAAAAAAAATTAAAAAAAATAAAAAAAATAAAAAAATAAAAAATAAAAAAATCTATAAAGATGTAGTTAGTGAATTAAAATGATGCAAGTTATAAATCCTTAAGTGTTAATAAGTAATATACAAACTCCATCGCAATAAAGTACATGGGCATTTGTCGGTTCGCTCCGGATGTGACATCGAATGAAAGGATGGAGGATGCATATTTAGGGTTGGTATCATAATAAGTACGCAAGCTCTTGTCGGAGGCGAGGCCGATGTGTCGTCGAAAGAAAAGTGATTCCAATTTCTAGCCCAATAATGTAAATAGTTATAAAAATGTTGCAAAGATAGAAAATAAATAGTTTAAAAAGATAGCGATAGCGTTGTCGCCCTTCTCTCACCTATATACAATGTATTCTTCTTTTGCTAATTAAGGTCTACGGTAAAATAGTCTTGCTCACTACAAAGCTTTTTCATCAGAAAGTCATACGTTTCGGTTAGTATTCTCCGGATGGGGTGTCAAAAGCCTTAGCACTTACCCGATGACGGTGGGATCGCTAGAGAAGAAAGTCATTCATGGGACAAGTGAACCAACGATGTCTTAGCTAAGTAGGTTTTTGTTTGCTTTGAGTTGTGATTCTACTAAGTGATTAACATATTAGCCCAAAAGGCCCATGTGTAAAGCTTGGTCGGATTTCAACTATCTAATATGTGGATTTAATGGTTTAAATTAATTTGAACACACACACCTAAATTTATGATTTATGTCGGGAAGAGGAATTCACAAGTTGTAATTATAAGTAGTCTTAGCATCTTAGTTCGTAATTAGCAGTGATCTTATTTTTAAGCTTAGCATGGGAAAAGTGAAAAATCGGGAATGATGAAGTTATCTTTTAGACACTTAATTGTGCTTTTTGTTCTATGATCCTTAAAGTTACCAATAAGGTAATGAAAACAATACATTATGTCAACACAAATAAGTTGTAGTTAGGTAGTTAATTATCAAGAAAAATCATAAAAAGAAACAATTCTTTGAAAATGGGAAGTTTTCAGGTGTTTATTAACTTGTGTATCTCTTAATCTCTCTCAACAAAAATCTTTGCTACTTTTCAAAGGTTTAGTTTGGGGAATTTTCGAGGTATTTGGTTATAAGGCATGTGATATTGCGTGAGGACACACAATCATTTAGTTTGGGGAATTTTGATAAGTGTAGAATACACATATCCGTTAATACCTAAAATAACCTAAATAAATCCAAAACAGACCAAAAATGGCAAAATTATGCTTGTATTTGTGTTTTGTGTGTGCAGGTATGGATAAGTCAAAAATCACAAGAAAACAGTCAAAAACAAGCAAACACGGACACGAGAATCAGAAGAGTGCAAAAAGAAGCCAAAGAATCAAAGCCGAAGCCAGAAAAGTCAAGCCTCAGTCAAATTCAGTCAATGAAAGGTCAAACAAAAGGACAAATCCTCAAAATGTTTCACTTTGGTCCCTCAACTCTCACAAAAGTCCAAAAATGTCCCTTCCTCCTTTATTGGGCCCAAGAAAGCTTACTGGGCCTGAAAAACCTAAATGGGCCTTGCCCGGATCCTTAGGCCCAACACCTTAGCCCATTTCTTTTTATAACAACCACAAGGACCAAACTTGCAAATTCCCAAACCCTTTTATAAACGAGAAAAGAAGAAAAGAAAGACAAGGGCCAAATGTGCAAATTCTTCAAAGTATAACAGTTTTAACTGTCAAAAAGAGGCGCGAAACCCGTTTACTATTCACCCATCGTCCCACTTTCACTCCTATGGTAAAACAAAGGGCAAATGAGAATTGATGGGCAAGGAAGTCAATTCAAGTGATCGTTTACAAGATGGAAGGGAGAGATTAGTCAAATCAAGGCTCTAAGTATCCCTCTATCGTAGTATGCCACATGCAATGGTGAAAGCACAATGGAATGTGGGTTTTTGTGCTAAACTCACTCACAAAGAAAGCACAAGCTGTCACATCAAGGAATGACAGCTTGGCAATCCTTGAGTGCACAATTTGATCAAACGGCAGACAATTGATGCTCAAATGATTGAAGAAATGATTGGCCAGGATTAAAAGGATTGGAGAGCAAGGCAAGAGGCTAGAAGGATCCAAGGCAGGCTATAAATAGAGCCTCACCTCTCACACACACACATATCTAGTTTTTTCACGTAGCTTTAGATTTAGTTTTAGCTTAATTTTCAATTTCTAGCTTTAATATTGTTTTCAATCTTGTAATCTTCCTTTTAAGTAATGTAAGCAAACTTTTTATTAATGAAATGCAGTGTTTTAATCTCTCAAAATCTCTCTAATTCTTAATCTCTCATTTTTTAGTATTAACCTAAAAGCTCAACAAGCCCTTATAAGCTCTCAAAAGCTCTCACAAGTCTCTAAGCTTGTGAGAGAGTTCATATTGTTCATCTAATCCTATTTAAACTCTAAAATCAAGTTAATACTTTGGGAAATTTTGACAAATAAGCTATGGAAGGGGGATTAAAAGGGAAGGATCCCCATGGACTATTACTAGCTTATTCACATGAATAAGCTAGAGCTTGTAGCTGATAATTGAGTTCGAGCTTCTGTTTAGCTGAAGCTAAAGTAAGTTTTCATTTACACTTTCATGTTTTTTCCTTAAATTTAGTTCAATTTTTTGTTCATTATTTAGATTGCTTATTTGCTTATTCTATCTGCCCTTATTTTTGTTATTGTATTTCATTGAGCATTACTAGTTAGTAATTTACATTGTTTTTTGTTAAATAGTTTAAATCCTGTATTAGCTTTTAGTGTCTTTAAAAAAACCATAAAACAAAAAAAATATAGTAGATTAATATTAATTAATTATTAAACATGTTTATAGAGCTTAGATTTTTTGCTTATTCAGTTGATAATATGATATTAAGTTGTTTTAAGTAGTCTTATTTATCTGGTTTTCAGAAGTTGTACAATAGATTTTATTTCTAAGCTTTTCTTAAATTGTCCATTTTTAAGGGGGGTTTTGGCATAAGCTTAATTGACCCTCTAAAGTCAAAAGTATATGTGCAAACCTTTTTAGTCAGCTTAGAATTTAGTTAAAAGCATTAGGTAATGGTTTTTATTAAAGTAGATTTGAAAATTTAAAGAATTTGAGTTTTTATCTTTGTTTTACATAGGGCATTTTTTGACTATCTTTTTGCTGTGAAACTTTGATCCAAAGCCTTAAGGCTGGATCTTGCTTGCAATGGTGTTTATACACACAAATTGTGTGTGTCTAAGTGCAGGATTTCGCTTAGGAAACCTGCACTCTTTGTGTTGCACTTGTGCAAAGAGCACCAGTACTAACCAAAAGGTTAGTATTTTGGGTCTCAGTTTGTACTGTATTTTGGCTTAATTCTTAGTTAAGTAAGAATAGGATTTAGGATCTTAGATTCAAGTAATATTAAGTCTAGTTATAGCTTAATATAGAATAAGTCTTAGATTACATTTTCTAGCTTATTTCCTAGTGTAATTAGTGTCAAAAGTCACAAAAACTATAAAGCAAAAACAGTAGGAACAATTAAGGTTGATTGCTAAATTTAATTTTTAGCTTAAGATAATAGTTTTTTATTGCTTACATTGATAGATTATAAGTAGCTAACTAGTTTTGAGGAGCTTATTAGTCTAGTTTAGTTAATATTTACTTTTTTAAGGATTTTTAGCCTTATTGGATTTTGATTACTTTGCTTATTTCCTGACGTTTGCTTGTATGGTAATTTCAGTTAGTTAAAAGCACTTCTAGCTTAGATTTCTTTGTATTTATAGATTAAGCCTCCTCATAAGCGGCCTAGAACACTTTTTTCTTTTCCATTGTGCTTTAATTTGAGTAGAGTATAGTTATTTAGTGAAAACAAGGCCAAACACCAACTTCCTGTAACAGACTTATTGATAATCTGTTTTTAGATCTTATTATTAAGTTTCAGTGCTTATTTGTCACTTTCAGATAAAAAGCTCAGTTTTAAAGTTGTTTAAAATCATGTTTTTAATAAGTTTAGATATTTAGATTTGTTAAAAGTAAGAAAAATAAAAATTGCAAAAAGTTGGGGTTTGCCTGCCTCGAACCCACGACCTCCCTCTTATATGCCATACGTGTTAACAAGTGTGCTACAATAGCTCATCCGTTATCTTCTCTTTCCATTTAATCTTTAAACACGTTTTCATTTCCCTTTTAGCTTATAAGCCGTAGCTTAACTACGAGCTTATAGAGCTTATTTGTTAAGCTGACACTTTCCTTTTATTTTTCTTTAAATCTTTGTTGCATTTTAGATTTTACCTGAATTTTTCAGATTTTTCCTTTTATTTTACAATTTACTAGGATTTTTCGTAGGATTAAATTTTCAAAAATACATAAAAAATAGAAAAAAGTTTCAGAAAAATACAAAAAAATAGTTTTTAGTTTTATAAAAAATAGCTTTAGGTTTACATTCAGTAAAATCATTTTCACCACTTTTAGATTTTAATTTTCATTTTTAAGCTTTTATTTTTAATTTTAAAAATAGGATTTTAATTTTAAAAATAGTTAAAAATAGTTTTCTGAGTTTTTATGTTATTTTAGACTTTTCTAAGTTTAAAAATCATTTTTCCAAATTTTTAGTACTTAATTTGCTATTTTCTAAGATTTAATTAGATTAAATTAGTTTTTTAATTCATAATAAATTCAAAAATAATCAAAAAAATGTTTTTCTTTTTCCTAAAATTTTCTTTTGTCCTATCTTAGGATTAGAAACTTAGTTTGCAATTTTAGGGTTTAATTTTAGTCTATTTGCTTAATTGTCGCGTTTTATTTGTTTTCCGTATTTGTTTGATTGTTTAAATTGCCTTTAATTGTTCAATTTTAATTGTTATTTCTTATTTAGTAGTTATAGATATCAAAATCATCTATTTTCTTATTCAAATCAGAATCCAAGCTTAAACGAGGTTTCAATTTCACTAGTCGTTGGGGAAACGACCCGGGTGATCATATTTATCCGGTTAAATATACGTATTATATATTATATTATATATATTTTTAAGAGTGAATTTTCCTTAGGGAATTTTCTTAATTGCTCTTGTGGAATATTATTTTTATAGTATATTTTATTGTGTATCTAAACTGCAATCAGTTTTTGGCGCCGTTGCCGGGGACTAGTGTTTAAGATTCCTTCGTTTTTAGTTTATTTGGTTTGAAGATCCTTTCTCTTATCTTGCGAACACCCGCTCCCCTAGCGTGGGGAGGCCGCACAACGTGCCGCCACATGCCTGGTTGTCCATCAAGCAGAAACTTTGGTAGCGGCCCTTGCTCTTCAGCATTTCCTTTTTATTTCTTTCTTATCTCCATAAAACCCTGCCTAAAAGCAACGAAGCTCGGCCACACAACAATTGACGCACGGTGTTAGGTTGGGATGTCCCGTAGCCGAGCCGTCGAGAGGTTGCCATATGAGTAATGCTCTGCGGGCACCCGAGTTTATTTGAAAGAGGGGAGAAGTGTATATAGTAGGTGTGGTGGAAGTAAGAGTGCACCGGCCGTGACTCTTACATCCTTTGAAGTTAGTGAAAGTCGTCAGAATATTTCTCCGATATAGGGTTGTAAAAACTACAAAAAATGAACAAGAATAGTCGTTGTCACAACTTAAATATATTGAAAGTTAGCAAAAGAACAAAAAATAACAAATCAAATATAATTAACGTCCCTTCCCCTCCGAATCCCTTATGCTCCGAATCCCTTATGGAAAAAGCATGACCGGCGTGCTTCCAGACGTTGGAGAGACCCGCAACATACAAAATACTAAGAGGTGGACGGCGAAGAGAGATAACAACTTCTCGTAACTTAGCAACATCTGACGCGTTATATTCGCTAGATCTAGGAAAAGGATCTGCGACGCTAGAATCATGATGTCGCCAGGCCATAGCAATAGGAGCGGCCCTCCGGTCGACAAGAAAAAACTTATCTTTCCATTTCTTTAAGCTAGTAGGAGCGTCTTTCAAACAAGGCTGGCAACCTTTCCCGGCCCTGTTCTGAAATGAGAACCAATGGCCTTGTTTGCACAATTTGTAGAAAACTCGAAAGAGAGGCACGGTAGGAGTAACACCTAGAGAACGACAATAGATTTCGAAAAAAGTAACACGATTGATACCCAACGGCACAAGTTGAGAAATATGTACACAAAAATGCTCTACAACCTTTAGAAAGAAAGAGGAAAAGGGAACTCGTAAGCCCCCTTGTTGGAAGTGATGTGCATAAAGACCAATAGCGCCGGGAGGTAAAACATCCATGGTCATACCTGCCGGAGCAACCCGCGGATGAAGTTCCTCCGGAATACCATATAATTTAACTAAATACCTAACGTGAGTTTCATTTAAGGAGGATCTATACAGGTGCATATCAAACTTGGGAAGGACACCGGCTTCCAAAGCGGGGTCAACCGGGGCGGCGTCCGGTATGTCTAAATCGCCAGAACCTTCCAGTGACATGGTAAAGGATTCGAGGGGAGGATAACCAAGTAAATGCAAAAGTAAAAAGGAGAATTGAGCGAGAAAACACGCCTAAAGAGAGCTAATAAGAACAAAAGACGAGCGGAGTAAAGTGGTAAAAGGAGGAGATAATCGTAAAAACGAAATGAGAAGCTATTTATAAGGAGAACAGGAGAAACATGGAACGTCATGCCCTGACAGGAATCGACATGGAACAATCACAGCCGTACAATGAGAGCAGCTGGACAGGTGGCATCATCTCACGCAACAAGGTGCGGTCCAGCTAGGTTTTTAACCCCCATTAAATTATGGCGTTTGTCTGATAGCACATTAATTAGGAACGGAGACGGAAGACCTAAAAAAAAAAATAAAAAAAATCATCATCAATCAAGCATTGTACCAACACTTTGTTGATACAAGACTGGGGGGGACATGTTCGTGTATGTGACTGCTGGGTTTGGTCTGCTGGGGACTACCCATCGGCCTGCATTCAACTAACGCTACATTCTCACCAGGGCTGACTCAGCACTAGATAAGGATGAAGCCTCGGGAAAGGCCAATATACCATATTATCCAGTTATCCTTTATTAACCAGCGGTCCTTAGCCAGAACCACACGCATGCTGACTGGTTCGGGATTTAGGGAGACCTGTCTTTCACGTGGAGGCGCCGCCTGACAAAAGCACACAGTAGTTCGATGGGTTGTTTCCCATGTGTCAGAAACAGTAATCATTCTACAGTACTTGGGGTAGTATAAATACCCCAAGCACATTCAATGCAAATCATCACATTTACTACACATATATATTCTGTCTAACGGATTACAATACGAAATACTTCCTCTCACGCCGGAGCTTGGTCTTGGGACAAAACCCAGGGCGAGGCTAACGCGTGTTGTTTTCTCGCCAGGTTTGCTGAGGCATCAAGAATCCACTGGAGGGCAACGGTAATCCTTCCTAGCGGATCTTTGCATCAACACTATCATAGGTCATATATTCTCCACTTCATACGGAGAGGATCGAGATAATAATCTACCTGAAGATTTGAAAAAACGAATGAGTTTTTAATCCTAAACTCTTTAATAGACGTACCTTCTAATCATAAAAACATCTTCTAATCTTAACTTTCCACTGCAAGTGAGTGAAGTGACCATCCTCCCAAAAGCCAAAGTCACAAACCCGTTTTCTGAGCTGCTAAAGCATAGATCATCGGAAACAATAACTTTAGAATGTGCTCTTCAAAGCTGCTAAAGCTGGTTCTGTGATCTCTCACGACATGGTGTATCAGCCCGCTTTTAGCTATGGCACACTGATATGATCTCAAATTTAAAAGATTTCATATATATTCATTTTTTATATTTGATTTCCTACCTTTAATAGTATCAATAGTCATCTTCATATTTAGAGGAGTGATTTATAGTAAAGTGGTTATATCTATGTATATACTCTTTGTTTTCATCATTCATATTCATCAAGAAATAAACAAAATATCTATTTCTCTCTTGTAAAATCCTTTAAAATTTACTTCAGCAATTTTGTTTCCCAAAAAGGCGGAACCAAGAGGTTGTTTACTCACAAGTAACAAAGAGGGTGTTTGGAACTTCAGATTTCTTACCTTTTTTCATAGAGGTGAGATCATAATAGAACAATATTATCTCAAAGAATAAAAGAACATATCCTAGCAATCAATTTTTCATCAAATAAAAAAACAAAAAAAACATCACTTTTCACTTCTTTTTTAAAAATAAATTATCTTGTAAACGGTAAATCGTCAAACGACAAAAAATACTCCATCGCGACGAGAATTAAATCATCTTTCTATAGAGGGGGCACTTTTATATACTATCGACAATCTTTTTTTCGATTTTTTTTTCAGTCACGTCTGAAAAAATCACATGTGATTTGTATCACAAATCACATGTGATTTATGTGATTTCATAAAATCACATGTGATTTGTGATACAAATCACATGTGATTTTTTCAGACGTAACTAAAAAAAAATCGATTTCATATACTATTGACGACTTTTTAGTGTTAAAATTTCCGCCAAAAAAATTACACGTGATTTGTAAAATTACTTGTTATTTGTTGTTTTCAAAAATCACGTGCTATTTCATAAATCACATGTGATTTCACAAATTCACTTATGATTTTTAAAGTAATAAATCAATGTATTTCACATGTGATTTCTCGAATCACGTGTGATTTTTTAAACATGCATGTGAATTTACAAATTTATGTGTGATTTTTAATGTAAGAAATCACATGCGATTTCTCGAATCACGTGTGATTTTTTCTGGACGGAAATTAAAAATAAATTCGTCCAAAGTATATAAAAGTGTCCATCTATAGAAAGATAATTTAATTCTCTTCGCGATGGTATAATTAATTTACGTCAAACGAAAAAAATACACTATCGCGACGAATATTTTTTTTATCTTTCTATATGGGGCACTTCTATATACTTTCGACGAACTTTTTTTCCGAATTTTTTTTCAGTTACGTCTGAAAAAATCA
>BQNB010146019.1:1562-16634 GCA_026074375.1 Tanacetum coccineum
TATATATATCTTGTGCTGTTGATCTTGAAGTAACATGCCCCGGATCCTTATTCCGCTGCGATCCATTTTGGGGGTGTTACAGCGGGGCCCTTATAGGTATGGGGGACCCATTAGTGATAAGGGGGCCAGCAGGGTATTTAAAAGGGGGGGCGTGCAGAACGACTCCTAGCTTTGCCTATAAATAGTGGATTGTTCCCACAGATTTTCTCACCTTTTGCACATATATTCTTTCTGTCCTAAATCAGTTTATACATTTTCTACATCCTTTAAAAACCTTTGATCATTTAATCATAAGCATTTGTTTCCAAGTGATTCAAGCTTACCTCTCCAAGTGCAAGAGAAGAATACTCGTAATCTTCAAGATACGAAGTATTATAGTTTAGTGTGATAACCGGTAACTTTTCCTAAGTCTTAGTATTCTAAAATACTATGACTATATATCTATATATTTCTATTCGTTCAAATTTCTATAAGAAAACTCACAGTTGACTTTTGTTGACTTATTTTACGCTAAACAGTTATGGTTTAACTGGCTGTCAAACATCAAATTTCTATGATAATAAATCATGTCTGATTTTAAGTTATCATTTTTAATTCAAATTTACTATTTCCTAAACTGCAACCTTTGCAAATTTTTAGACCGTTAATGTTCTGTCAAATTCTCAGTTTTATTGACTTTTACTGTTTCCATTAGGATCAGTGACCGTGGTAACGGCAGTCAATCTCTATTTTAATCATTTAATAATACTTTTATTATTAGAATTATTTCATTTAAATGCTTATATCTCTATTTGATCAATTTCTGGGAGGTTTTCCCGCAAACGGCTTAAAATGTCAAATAACACGTTCTGACACGTCCGTTAATAGTCCATATATAATCTAGAACAATTTAACCCTAAAACCTATAGTGTAAATATTCAAAATTTAAGTAAAAACATTTTCACACCCATTAAAAATACAAGAAACTTTCGGGTCACATTTTAAATCACGAGTTATGGTCGTTAAGTAACCCGACAAGAGCCAAAACGCACCTAGGATTCCCCTAGATGCAAACCTATGGTTCAAACCCCACAAGGGATAACAAGGCATGACTTTAGGAGGTCTTGTCCCAAGTGGTACACCCTCTTTGTCTTATATTATTTCAAAACACACACACACTCCTCATTTGGTATCAAAAACTTCACTTCATTCTTTTCTTTCTCTCCTTGGTTCGTCCGAGCACACACAACACACACACACACATTTATTTTGATTTTGATCAAGAAACATGAAGGTTTAAACACTTTCGGGTCGATTCTAATAGGCGTGGTGTCATTAAAACAACGTTTGGGTTGTCGGTTTCGTGTTTATCTCATTTTCAAAACCCTCTTTGTAAGTCATTAATTTCTTAAATATTTTTGTACTTTTAGTAGTGTTATGATGCATAGATAATAGTTGTACAGTGCGTTTTCTAAAAATCGAAAGCTTAAAAAGGGACAAGAAAATACCATTTTATTATTGTGGTTGTGATGGTAGAATAAGATTTATATACCTAGTAGCTTATTTCTATTTTCGGCTTAAAAATAAGCTCTCAAATAGCTTATTGTGATTTTCGTGGCTTATTTGGTTTCGGACATAAAAGGGTCACAAGGAAAAGTGATTTTGGTTATTTACCTACTTTTGCTATATTTTTATAACTTATTTTGGTAGCTTATTTCAAGAACTAAAAGAACTATATAGCTTTTTAGCTTATTTAAAATGCTATGTAATTGGTTTTGGGCTTATAAAACCCATGGCCCAAAAAGGCCCAATAAGCCGCGGCTTATTGTGGACTTTTTTGTGGTTTGACTTATTGTTTGGCTTAATTTAAATACTAGAAGTACTTATTCGCGTAATTTATAACTCGTGGTTTATTTTGGACTTTGTATATTTTCAAAAAGTGTTTGTTTGGGCTTAATATATGCCACAGCCCAACTAGAAGCCCAATAAGCTTCAGCTTATTTTGGGGACTTTTCGTTCGGCTTATTTCCAACTTATTTGTAATACTCATTTTGGTCGGAAAAATGTCATTTAAGTGGTTAGATAGCTAGTCGTGGTTATTGGGCCGGAAAGCCCAATAAGTGCCTATGACGCTCACGGCTAATGGCTTATTTGACTACGCGGCTTATTTCGTTGACTTACTACTTTGCTTATTCGACTTTGTTATTTTTGATTTATTGATATTATTGAATTTTACGTTATTGGGCTAACTAGTAAACTTATTATTAGGCCTATTATAGACTAAATAATAAAACTAAAGATTTTAAACTAATAATGGGCCTTAAGGCCCAATAAGTGAAAACTAGTCAACTTGAACGTGTAAAACGAATTTTTGGTATACTTATATCTAAAGAAGTTCAGAATAATTTAAATAGTCTCCGTTAGAATGTGTATGGTAAAATTACAGTCGAAAACATGGATTTGCGTTTTTGGTGTTTTGTCGAAATTTGAATTAATTTGTAAAAAGATTGTTTGTGAAAAAGTTAGGTTAAGACCTTGAAAAAACGTTTAAATAAACGAACTAGAGGTCATGCGAAAACTTCTAAAACTATTATACTTAGAATAATTTTTTACTAAAAACTACTTTCTTCTTAGAAAGTCCGACAAAAAAGACGAAATAGTAAAATATGTAAAGTATTTTAATAAAATCGACTAAAAGATGAAAAATATATTTTATAATTTTATAAATTATAAATTACAAAACTTCTCTAAATTGATTTATGTAATTAAAACGCGTCATTTCTTATAATCAATACAGTTAAACTTGGTAACTTGAGCTTACCGGGTAAATTACCAGGAACAATTTCTTAAAATATATTATCTAAGTCTGTTATTTTACTTGTCTATTTTTCCTTAATAGTATATAGTAAATAAAGATCTAATATACATACTTTGACAGGAGTGTCTTCTCCGAAGTTCTAAATCACCATCCATCACACATCTACTACTCTACTAAAAGCATAATATGGAAACATTTCAAAACTCCTATGCTCAATCTTAAATACACCAATTCAAACGTAAATTTAAAGGTCAAACAAATGTAACAAGGTCGTGTCTGGAGCCGTTGTACCGACCGTTGTTTGACTAAACCATACTCTAGCTACTATTTATCTTTTTGTTAAGGTGACTTCTCGTAGCCACTTTTCAAAACTCTTTTTCCATTGGGAGAGTAAAATAGAGAACCCAAATCTATTTTAACTACTTTTACTATTGTGCAAAATCTCTTATTTCTTTTTGGACAATGCTATGTGCCTATGATTACGTGTATAAATGCTATGTGAACACCATATGAATGCTATGCGAATACTATGAGATCAATTTATGCGAAGTTCCACTGGGAATTTCTGCACCACACTATAACAGCCGGAATGTGAAGCTCTAGCTTGGTAGGACGATAGGTTCGAAGACAAGTAACGCGCGAGTATTCTATTGAGGTTGATGATTGAAGGTTGGGGATACACCCTGGAATGATAATGCTGTGTTGATGATTTAAATACTGTTTATAGTGCATTATCTGCTTTCCATAAATGCACAACTGTCCACTCTATATTCTATCACAACAACTGGATTTTTTCCTAAAACCTACAAGCCACCATTGATATGTTGACCTTTTCGAGTATCATTTTCAGGTTATCATTATTTTAGATTTAGAAAGGAGTTCCAAGATTTTACAGGAAATCACATAGCTGCATCACCCAGGATGTGTCGGTCAGTGTATGTATTTTTTATATTATCAAGTTTTACTATTTATTTTAGGGTTAATTATACAAGAGAATTTACTAAAGTTTGCGTAAATGTTCCGAGTACGACTAAAGTTAAAACTTTACATATAGGTTACACCAAGTATACATGGTTATTGTATGAGTTTTATTCAACCTATAAAAATAATTGTAAACATCACGTGACAGCTAGTAAAAACGCGATAGTTATTTAACTTGTTTAACTTACAAAAAATCAAACACACATAAATATGCAAATTAATCTAAACTAAACTAAATCTAAACTAAAATACTAATAAAAACAAGAATTAAATAACTTCACTCCACGGCAGCGGCGCCAAAAACTTGATGTGTCATCGTGTAGGTATTATTTATGTATCAAGTTTTACTATTTATTTTATGCCGACTATACCTAAAACAACACTTTCACGGGCAGTGTACCCGATCATATGTAGCTTCGTTGGTAAGTAGGGTGTCGATCACTAAGAGCGAGAGCATTAATTCTTAGTTCTACCAGTATTTTAGTTATTTATGTTAGTACTAATTTAATCTAATTTATGTTAAACCTAAGTTAAACCTAAACTAATGATAAGGGGGTTTCAACCTAAAAGACTGGCACAGTTTGGGTTATCTAACCTAGGGGTTTTGATGACAAGTAAAGCAATAAACACACACAAGAAGATAAACAAACGATAGAGGAGCGTTCAAACACTAATGTAAGGAAAACGTATCAACCATGAATAATCCGATAAAACGCAGGTTTGTTTATTTAGTGCAATGATTGACTTATCTCGAAGGGCATATCATTCCTAGACTTAGGCGGTACTTCTTCCTAAGACCAAGACACGCTAATCATGTCACAATTAGACGCATCCGCATAAAGCAAGCATTTGTTGATTATAATCTATCTTAGGAGATTAGTAATGGTGCTCTTACTAAACCCTAGCTCATCGAGACTTTACCCATTTACTACTTAACGGCTCTTTATATACTAGTAGCCCACTGTCCGAGTCCTTACCAATGGAATAAGAACGTACTCGTTGATACCAAGGTCACCTTATGGCTCAACTAAGCTCACTAAACTAAAGGCAAGGATAGGTCAATATTTGTGATCCTATGATTCTAGATATATAAATTGCAATATGGAGAGCTATCTCGGACTCTTAGCCTACACCCAAACAACACTGAAGTTGCGGCACCTTAAATATGTAAGACAAGACCCAGTTGAATGATAAGTCGCATACTTAAGCACGTAAACAAGTATAAATTGATAAACATAATCAACAATTAACGATAAATTAAGCAATCGAGATAAACAAACCAAACATTAAATCTTCATAAACATGGTTGATACCTAAAGGTATCAGCCGATAGTCATCGTAACAATACACGAAATCATAGATGAACGATTAAACATAATTCTAACCGAACGCGTATAGTGGAGTGTAGAGATTACAAGAGTTTTCCTATGATCTTGAGGCTCTTTTCTAACCTTCTATGCTCCTTTATTCGTCTCTTGGTCGATTTGGTGGTTTAGCGCTTCACTTGCATACATAAAACTGAGTTTAGGGTCTTCTATTAGAGTCTAGAAACAGGTCGATACAACGTATTGAGCTTCATTCCTTTGTGGTCTCTTGTGAAGTGCAGGCACAGATATGCCGTATCTTCTTCATGGATACGGCGTATTGATGTTAAACCAGTTGGTTCTTCTTCATTGACCAAAGTATTATATACGGTGTATCGTTGATGTGGATACGGCTTATTCTTTAAAGTCAGGCAATGGTCTTTTGATTCGTCAAAGTCTTGGATATGTCGTATAGGTCTAGAATAATACAGCGTATTGGCTGTCAGATCAGTAGACTTTCTCGAACTCTTCGTTTATGCTCCAAAATGCGTGCCTTTTAGATAAAATTCACCAATTACTCCATAATTACTGCAAATAACAACTTTAAGCAATTAAGTACCAATTCATGCAATAATTATACAAAATGGGTAATTGTTAAGGTGAGTTCTCGTAGCCTTACTTTTTAAACTCTTTTCCATTGGGAGAAAATGATACTCAAAATCTATTTCAACTACTTTTACTACTATGTAAAATCTCTTATTTCTTTTTGGACAATGCTATGTGCCTATGATTGCGTGTATGAATGCTATGTGAACACTATATGAATGCTATGTGAATACTATGAGATCAAGTTATGCGAAGTTCCACTAGGAATTTCTGCACCACACTATACAGCCGACTGTGTAGCTCCAACTGGTAGGCGATAGGTTCGGAGGACTATAAGCGCGCGTGGATTCTATTGAGTTGAAGATTTGGGTTGGGATACCCTGGAATGATATGTTGATGCGTTGATGATTTAAATACTGTTATATGTATTCTGCTCTCATATTGCACAACTGTCCACGCTTATATTCTAGCACAGCAACTGGGTTTTTCCTAAAACCTACGAGCTCACCAACGTAATGTTGACCTTTTCGGGTATCATTTTCAGGTGATCAGTATTTTAGATTGGAGGTAAAGGAGTACAAGATTTTACAATGACCACGATACTTTTCCAAGGACGTACGTGTATTTCATAGTTAAGATTGTAACCAATGTAACATTGTAATCCAGATTTTTGGTATAAAATTTTGGTGTAATCTTATATTTTGTGCGATGTAAATCATTATGTCGCATCTTGTGTTTCCGCTTCTAGCGGGGTGTGACATTTAGGTTGTATTTACGTAACGTTGTTACGATTGTGTTGAATGTTGTAATTCATTCATATTACTTGTGATCGTGTGTAATAGTTAGATTGGGTTGATCGTGATAGTATTTAGGTGAGGTAAATACTTGTAAGGATGGTTAGTATTTTAGGCCTTAAAATACAAATGTGTGGTTGATCGGTTCTAGCTAAGATTAGAACTCGACATTTGGCTTAGTGTCAGAAATTGGTGTAAGCTACTTGTGTACGGTTTTCTCCACCTAAAGGGAGCTTGTTGACATAGTGAAGTGAACTCTCGAGTTGGGTACTCGAGGAGTGGAGTAGGGCGAAGAGGAGCTTCGTTACCGAACCACTATAAATCCTTATGTTGTGGTTTGATCTTTCTAACTCTTTCCTTTTGTCTCGTAAATTAATATTGTGTTGTTATCATTATTTATTTACTTATCTTGATTGCTCATATTGTGTGGATATTGAGATCACATAAACTAGAATCTAAAATTTTATATACAAACGATAATTAAATTTAAAAAGCGGTAAACTATTCAACCCCCCTTCTAGTTTCCACAACCTTGACATGAGCTCGGCATCTAACACTAATATTATAGGCATATACCAATCACGTCCAATTTCCAAAGCTTCCATTCCTAATATTTACCAAAGATTTACCTTCACCACATAAGCACCTACAAAATGGTAAAACACTAAACCGTAAGTGAACGCTTAGTAAGTAACCGATATAATATATTACCATAAATGACATAATCAATAGTATACGTATACATCATGATCATTCAACTTAACCATCCACATTCTTATTTACAATCATATCATACTAACCATTACTCGTTTACAAAATCGCAACTTAACCACATCATCAAACAAACACATCATAAGTAATCAAGAAACCAAAATACATACTTTGATTTGTCTCAAGACTAAACTAAGAACTCTCTTCTTAACTAGAGCCTAACTAGCCTAGTCTTATTTCCACAATCAATCCTCTATTTCCATACACTTAAACACTTACCAATCAATATACATAATACACATGATTATTCAAATATCATAACATATTATAACTTGGTTACTTACCTTGAATTCAAGCTATATTACCAAATTCATCATCATCCTCCAATGCTTGCATCCTAAGCCATAATTAATACATACATATTAACACCTTAAATTTACATAACCAAAACCCATATTTATCATTAACATGATCATATCATGATTAGAATCCCAAGTTACCAATTTCCACGTAATTCATAAAATAACCTTAACACATGATTCCAAATACCTGAATATATGTTTTAGAACATCAATTACCCAAAACCCCCAAATTAGGTACATGAACCCGAAGTCTTCAATTCATAATTAACTCAATAAATAGGATTAATTACTTGTATAGAATCATCACTAGGCTTAATCTTGAATCGGAACACTAATCCTTTTTATCAATAGATCATCATGTTATAGTTTTCCTTCTCTTTTTCCCTTCTAAGCCAAAACACACAAACACACTAGAATACTATGGAATTATGTAGACAAATCCAGGGATTTGTCACTAGTTAGTTTGTTATGAGTTTGGTCAAATGACATCTTAGGTCCCTTAATTCATATTCTTTTATTAATGTGACACATTAAACTTTTTAAAACCAATTACATAATATATAAACGTATAGTTTGACTATCGGGTTTGACTAACCAATCACGTAATGAATTCAAACTTATAAAGTTGTAGTTAAACTTACCCAATGATATTTTAGTAATTAAATATTTAAAACCTAAATCTTTAACATGCAAACTCATCATCTTCAATTTAACATTGTGTTTCATTAGTACTATGATTCATCTCTTCGCACCTTTCTAACTACTTTAGCAATTCTTTCTTGCCATACAAATTAAACTGCAGCTCCACATACCAACCTTCTCAATATACTCCAAATGTTATTGCAGATGTTTAATTAGGAGAATTCCATTACAATGTTACTCTTAAAATTTCCTATTTAACAATTCCGCATAACCTTCCATATATTTGCAGAATTTAACTCATGAGAGTCATTACACTGCCCACATAAAGCACATTTCAAGATTAATTTCAGTTAGCTTCCAACATCATGATCTTTTCTTGGATTAATAACCTTTCTTGAACTACCATCTAAAGAACAAACAATGTTTTGGATTATAAAGAATGTTTTGCATTTACCTCTTTTGTAGACACTTCCATTTTTTATGTTGGTGACCGATTAAGTTATATAATAATGAAAGTCCCAAATACACGTCTATAAAAGAATCGTAAACTTTATCTTAAACTTTAATAACATAACAGTATAAAACTTTTTCAATCGGTTGTAAGGCTTTATGATATATTCCAAAGTATTACAAAGTGTTATGAATCACACTTGTTGAATGACAATGTAAGGTTACCCTTTGAACAAGTAAACTTGACAAGATATCAAGTTTACAAGCTAACTTGTATAGTCCCGCTGATAGGATAAGCTGACTATTGTGTAAGTTCGACAAAGGTATAAATGCTTATAATAATGACAACAATAAAAGCGATAACATTTACACCTCAAGACATTCTCTATTTATAGTGATACGAGGTTGTATCCTTTGTGGGGTTGTTGGTCGTGTCAAGGATCTTAATGATTTGTTGTTGAAAAGATTAAAATTTAATAATGTAGAATAATATGAATTAATTATTAATGGAATTGGTATGCTGGGTTATTTATAAATAAAATATAAATATTTATAAACTTTGTTATTAATTAAATTTTTATATATTTATGTTTGTATTAAAACATAATAATAATATAATGGAGTATGTATAAAGTTAATAATATATGTATCTTATTGACTTATTATGTTAATTATATAAATAATTATATTGAATGTTAATTGATTTAAATAAATTGTATTTCATGTTAATAATTTATAACTGTTTTATTTAAGTTATCGAAACAATGTTTATTTTATTTAATTGTGTTATTTATTTATTAAATAATGCATTGCTATTCGATTTGTAAATGATTGTTAATATGTGATATGTATAATGTAATATTATATTGTTGTGTAAATATATATGTATTATATGTATTATGGAATTATTATGATACTATGTATTTATTAAAAATATTAAAAATATGTAGATTATTTGTATGTTATTAGAATTTGTATGTTAATGTAAATATTATGGATATTAATTATATGTATCAAAATTAAATTATTTATATATGTAAACTGATGTATATTAAATAATATGGGAAAAATATTGGATTTAATGTTTAATTATATGAGAATGTTTATGGATAATGGTTTTAATTATTTGTAAATTAGATATTTAATTTTTTAATTTATGTTGTTTTTGTATTTGATTTATATGCATTAATAAAAATTATTATTGGTGAATTAATATTACTTTTGATTATATTTAATATTTATGAATTTAATATGGGTATTAGATGCTGTGGTTTAGTACAATAATTGTTATTATGATATGTGGTGGTTATAATGATTTTATTTATTATTGAAATTATTTTTTACATATAGTATATATTATATTACAATGGTAGAAGGTACGTCGCATTTAATGCACGTCCATTCATGGAAACATCCCGCCCATACTTTTGTGAACAATTCTGCCAACTGTTCACAAGTTTCACCAACTTGTACTTTAGTTCAGGATTTAATTTAAAAGACACTTTGTCCCTCCATTTTGCTTTATTGAATTATCCAGCCTAAACTTCAATTAGAGAGAAACCTAAGCTTAACTTGTTCTTCTTCAAAGGTTAGTAGGATTATCAGGGTATTGCCACCCCTGACTCTCCTTAAAACCATTAGCGTATTCCATCTACATATCAGCTGACATCCATCCCAGCTGACGCGTGTATCTTAAAGTAATCTTCGACTTCTTTGACGATGTCTCTGACTTGAATACGTCTAAGGTTGCTCGCTGAAGCTTTGCATTCAACGAGTTCTTTCATTGCTCGCTGATGTCCATCAGCGAGTCTTCAACACTAAGCCTAATTTCTATTTAAATCTAAGCAAAGACAATTAGGCACTAAATTGGCATAACAATCTCCCCCTATTTGAATATAAATTATGCTAAGTAAATTATTGTAAGTGAGTACACAACTTCTTCTTACACATAATTCAACAAGGAAAATAAACAAAATAACTTCATTCATCATATTACATTATCAGCCCAAGTTATCTAAGTTATGTTGTACAATCTTCCTAGCCTCTACTACATCATCCCTAGAATCAATGACATAGATCATCTTGTCATACATTTCCCTAGCTTCTACAGAGTCTATCTTGATTGCATTTCGAACTCTGATCAGTTGAGCAGTAGTCGCTAGGTGAAACTCTTTTTCTCTCTGAAAGTGCAAATCAAAATTGCCATTGTACACAAAAAATCCGAGACTCAGTTTCTATGATCATAAGCCTATTTGATCCAACAACCCCTTCAGGAGGAACCAGGTTCCTTTACATTCCATCAACCACTACGTTTCCTTGACAAATACTTCATGAATTAACTCAACCCTTCTTTTTCTTTTCAACGCTGCTTTCTTCTCCTTGGGAGGAAGTTTAAAGGCTGTGAGTTATGATGGATGGGGATTGCCATGTTTCCCAGCTTGGGTTGCCACCCACTAAAATTTAGCCTTCAAATTCTTGAGAAGCTGATCATTTGATTTAGTTTGTGCTTTAGACGCTAGAGCATGCAACTCCAACCACAGCTTCTTGAGTATAAACTTTTCATATACAATGAGATTAAAAGGATGATTGTTCCTTACGATCCTCATGGTGGCTTCCTTGATGAAGTTGTTTACCCTGTAGCTGAATTTAGTGATGGGTAAAGGATCATCTGTGAATGTGATGCAGTGTTTGTATTCCTCTATCATCTTAGCTCTTTTGGCTTCAGATGCAGCCAACTCCTCCTCCTGAGCCTTCCTCTGTTCAGGAGTCAGCACTTTCTTTAGCTTCTTTTCAGACTTCTCTTTCTTATCCTTTAACTCAGCTAACCTCTTGATTTCTTGCATGAAGCTTTGCTTCTTCAAGAGTTAGTAGACCTTCAATAGCAGTTCTAAATTGATGAAGGTTTCAGTACCTTTCCTGTTTTAACGTTGTTGCCTAAAAAGCGATAGACCACTATATCATGCCCGAACCATCATGAACTGTTAATTACCTATGACCAATGGGATTGGTTAAGTAAACGCGAGTGTTATAAATAGATCTATTTGGGACTAATTATCCCTATCCGGGTAAGCAAGCACTTACTAGATTCTAAGGTCAGATGAACGAAACGGATTAAACTCACGTTAGGAAATTCATTGGGGTAATCTTGTTCGGCAACATCTGTAGGGCATTAACCATACACTTTGCATATTATATGTAGCTCCAAATTTAGCATCGGTGTCATGGGCTTATCACAACATAAATACTTTTCATGTGATATTGTATCCGTTATAATAGTCACATCACTTTTAAAGATCTGTGGTAACAACCTTATATATCGATATCAAACCAAATGAAATTCACCAACTTTTATGTTGATCTGTTTTAAAAGGTCAGTTTTTCCAGTATGCTTAGCTTGGATGTTCACAAGAAAGTGCTATTTGATGGTTGCAATGTATTGCTGGGTGGGTCATTCAAAATGTTTATCTAAAATCTTAATTACTCGTTGTCTTACAAACAAGTTATGATTTCGCTGCCTTTTTTCTTAAGCTTACCACTAAAACTAATTCATGTTATGTCAAGAATATTGTAAAGACTTATTTTGATTTATCCAAGCAACGAGTTATGTTTTATCAAACATCCATATAGAGGTCCTTTACTTGATCTTGTGCAATGTATGAAATGACGTCACGCCTTCGGACACGTATTCCGTCCAGGCCCCGTTTGGGGTGTGACATTATTTAACTGTCTTTTGCTTGAAATCAGAAGTTTCTCTCAAAACAAATGTGAAAGTCTAACCGAAGCCTTGTTACGACTGAAGAACAAGCATCAAAAATGCCATGGCATGGTCCTGATCCAAAGAGCTAATATTCAAATATTCTATCACTGTCTAGACCGAATCCACTCAAGCAATCCCTGTAACAACAGCCATAGGGGTCTCCATCACAAAAGTCCAAATCAAGCATTTCCAATTTCTCGATGATACAAAGTCCTTATTTAATTAAACTGAATGATTGGCCACTAAATCTCAAATGAACATCATCAAAAATCTGATTGTCTGAAGTCAAAAAAGATAATTATCGATTAATGAAAAAAATGGAAGCTCTAACTATAAAAATGGATTCTCAATTCCAGAGCTTAAAAGAAGAGATGCATGAGATGCGTAATAATTATAATAATAGCGGAGGTAACCACGCTTCTAAAAACAACATGAATGATGACACGCCGATGTGTGAACGTCATGAAGCCAATTACATCCAATCTGAAGGTTATCAAAACCAAAATTCTCAGGATTCGTATCCTCTCCAATCCCATCATGATCCTAATGATTCTGAGAAATCGCTCACAGAATTAAACAATGATGTGAAAAATGATCTCAAAGATTTCAAAAGCTGTGTTCGTAGCATGAGAACTGTTCATGATAAACTTTTTGACAGGGACGATCAATCTAAAACTGATCTCGAAAAATCAATCACTAAATTCTTGGATGGTCAAAGAGTTTCGAATATGTTTTTCAAGAACAATGTTAACGATATGATTATAAAGATGAAACAAAATGAAAAGAATTGCCAAACTATATATAAAAATATGGAAAGAAAAATTGATGAGTGGTCGAAGTCTCAAAACGTCTCTTTAGAACAAACCGATAGGACTGACCCTCCTCCTCCTCCTCAAGCTCAAACCGAGCAAGTGAATGCCATATTCATCGGGAGTGGAAAGTCTGATGATTCTCTGAAAACTTAAAAAATCCACCACCTCCTAATCATCGTTAACAAAAAAATGCAAAAATATAAACCTATTATGACATCAAAAAGGGGATATTATGTTATATGTGATTTTCTTTGTTAGTAGTTACAAGTTTTCGTACCTTGAATAATAATTATGTACTTGATATGTATTTCTATTTAAACCAAAACTCATAAAAAAAACTAGAAATTCAAAAAATTTTGTGTGTACTTGTTTTAGTAAATTGTTTATAAATAAAAATTAAAAAAAATTAATTAAAAAAAATAAATATGTTTTTGAACTTTGTGGGTGTGTTCGTTGGAAACCTTCACGAGACTATAACTCGTCCACTCGGGCCACCGAGGGATTTAAAAGCTCGTTGCATATGCTAAATGCAACTGTGATGCCTACGAAAGTGTGCTTTAGTATTTCACGGTTTTTGTAGTTTTGTTTATTTTGCAGATTAATAAATAAGTGGAGCTTGGATGGTGGTGATGCTTATCACTTGGGGATGTGATATATTTGGATCAGTATATTACATGTGGTAGAATACACATGCTTGGCGTTTCGTTTCACGTCATATTCAACCAAGCACTTATGAGCCCCGGGAAGTATCGTTTCTCTTATATTTATTTTTCCCGCTTATCCCACTTTTAAGTTATCTTTCTAATTACGCATATTGCTCAACTTAAGTGTGGGGGAAAATAAATTGAAAAATTAGACTCATTATTAAACGTATAAACTTTTGCCCTCTGTAATCTAAAAATCTAACTTTGGTTTTAAATTTCTTTTGCCACTTAGGTTAATATATTAGAATAAAATTTAGTAAATAAATAAAGTTTTGAAATCAGAGATGTGTCCCGATTGATAAAGCAGATCCGACTCGGGATCGATGACATTACTTGCGCATTTATACTAATCACCTAAAAAAAATGTAAGGTTCGCCTTTAGATCTTAAGGAATTCAGGTATCCATCTTTGATATCTAAGATAATTTTTGCCTTTAACTTTCTCGAGTTAAGGTTTGAATGCAATTGCAAGTGTCTCATCCGTCGTTACAGCTGTGTATTTGTAGTTTTGTCGCCTTTTCTGGAGCATTGGTATCGGTTTAAAATTCTATGAGTGTGCCGATGATTTATTGATTCTAGAACTTGTGCTTGAAATCATTACGAGACCGCAGTGAGATCACGTTCGCATGATATAAGTATTTTTGTGTGATAAAGAGGCAACTTAGGATCTAATCCAAATAGCCATTCCATTTCATATTATTTATTATTTTAGCTAATTACACTGATTAGCTAACCACCCAAATAAAATCCTTATGTTAGCGCTCATCTTTAGGATACCCCTAGTTTAACCCGCTGAGCCATTCTATTCATTTTTCTCATCCACTAAAAAAAGTAACCTTTAGCCTAGCCTTACCCCTTGACAAAAGTCCCTATGGTTGGTTGCTACTTGCTCGGTATGATTGGTTAACTTTTGCTTATGGTTTTCTCGCGCATTGCTATGAGTGTTGTGCCATTTCAATGAAGATGAAGAAGACATGCTTCATTTTTGTATTTTTTGTGGTGTATTCTTATTCAAGTGTGGGGGAATTGTTAGTTGTGTGAAGGACTGATTGAAAAGAAAAAATATGAAGAAAAAAAAAGTTATAAAAAAAGAAAAAAGAAAGAAAAGGAAAAGTATGAATAATAGTTGAGATATTGGTTGCTTGTGACGTAC
>BQNB010146020.1:4354-16634 GCA_026074375.1 Tanacetum coccineum
AGTACATAAGCTGAGCTTTAATCTCATATAAACCTTATGGCCATAAGGTTCTGATTGAGTGCTTAAAATTAAGCCCAAAGTTGTCCCTTAGGCTGTTTTGCTTAACTGTCACACCCCGTCAAGGCGGAAACGCGAGGCGTAAACAAGAATGGATATCATCACAACACATGGGGTCTATATAGAGAATACTAAAATGAAAATTAAAGTAAAGCAAAGACACAAAGTGTTATAACAATACCCAAAACCTAATGGTGTCTTTATTAATGAGAAAGAGGCGTCGTCAATAAATGACATGCAAAACATAATCCAAACAATTCATGTAAACACAATTAATCAAAACAAAGAGCATAAATAACTCCAAGCATCCTACGGTCTCTTCTAGCCACTGCGCTCTACCTTAGCACCATTAAGCTCACCTGATGCTTAGCTTTCCACAAGTTCCCACAAAAGCTTCACAGATACTTCACTGACAATCTAAACAATTAAGCACACAATAAGTTACCACCAATTAGGTATTCAACCCTACTGATGTAAAACCCTCTCCAATAAAACTATGAAGGACATCTAAACAATCTATCATAGTTCTATACTAGACTTCACCCTTTTCCAACATCTTATATATGCCTTTTTATACTTCAATACTAACACTTTTAAATTTTACTGGACTAAGAGCAGAATTTTATACTCTCTTACACGTCCTAAAAACCAAAATTCATTATGCTACATATATGTCCTATGAACCTCTCATAGTTCTCCAAAAGCCATTACCCTTTTTCAAATACCCTTTAGAAATTCATTAATCCAAAGTGTCCAAAATTCATCCAGAATCTGACCTACTAAAAGTATGACATTGGTTAACCAACTTAGACCTCACTATGACCTTAGCCAAAATTCGAGGAACACACACAATATATGAGCTAACTTCCACGTGACTTAGAGCCTCTAACTCAATGTCTAAATAGTTTTAGAAAAATAAAAATCAAAACTGAAATTCGTCACCGTTTTACACACTGATTTTATAATGACCATTTGACCCACTTCCCGACCATAAAAACTCATGAGGCTGACTTTTCTGGAAAGTAGACTCTCTGAGGTTATCTCCAGTATGTTGTAAATTATTTATTTGATCTTTTATGATTGAGTTATGCTCGTTACAAAACTGCCTAACTTCAGCAGTGAATTAAACGTCTAATTCGAGTGATCTAAGCCCTAACGCATGATCTTATCGCTAATCCGATCGATCTAATGATTAAGACATCATCATTATAACATAAACTTTCTGAAAATTAAATACCCTAATTTATAAACCCTAATTTAAACCCTAATCCATCATAATTAAGTTACTAGAATTATAAACAAACTAAAATTAAAAGATCGGATCATACCTTAAAAATAAAAACCCAAAAAATCGTCTTCTCTCTTCCTCTTCTCTATGGCCGGTCGAACTCAAGGGAATGGGGGGTTAGGGATTTATGATTTATATTTATAGGCCTCCTAGTAGGATTGTAGATTAAGTCTAATTAGTTTTAGATTATAACTAGGACTCTAATTACTTTTTTTTATTATTTACTAAAATTCGGATTACTATTCATGCCTAGAAAAAAAAAATTCTTTTCTTTTCTTTTCTTACTTAATTAATTATCTTTATACCTTAAATTTTATAAAAACCCAAGCTAATTTGCTAAACCATTTTGTTGAAAACTACTTTCTAAAAATAACTTTTCATTTCCAACTTCACTTTCTAAAAATAGAAAGTCTTCCAAAAACTCTCATATTTTAACAAACTCATTTCCTTCACAAATGACACACTTCTCATTTTAATCCATCACCTAGATATCCACATATTAACCAAACCAAATTTCTCAAAATACCCAATCAATTCCATTATCACTATAAGTGATTAAAATGAAATTTCTCCATTAAATATCTCATTTCTCTTAACTTAACCTCTAAAACCTAAACTTATCTTAAATTACTAACACAAAAATACGTATACGTATAATTACTTACACAATTAACGCGAAACCGCTTCAATCACCGAAATCATTTCCTTGTCACCAAAAGTGAACGAAATGAACTTCACAAAATTCAACACAAATCCAATCCCAATGAGACGATCACGCTCAATGGATTGATTATCCAATCTCACATATCCCACACAAACACATATAAACACGTATAAACACATAACCATACATTGCAACAGATACATTTAGGTCAACACTACGGTTTGACCAACCTGCTCAAGTCATGGTTGTCACAGTATCCCCACCTTGAGAAAATCTCGTCCCGAGATTTAACTACTCGAGGCATTAGCACTATCGACAAACAACGGAGGACACTTAGACCTCATTTGATCCTTGCGTTCCTAAGTAAGCTCAGGACCACGCTTCGAATCCCAACGAACTTTCACTAATGCTATCATACTACGCTTTTACTCATGACCTCTCGGTCCACAACATCATCGGTTCCTTGACAAAACAAAGAGTCTTGTCAACCTTAACCTCGACTAACTTCCAAAATCCGAATCCAACTGCTAATGACTTTGCTTACCCCCACAAGGGTGCAATTAGCAACACAACAACCCCAAACGAAAAGAAGCATCCCACTACATGTACCTCGCTCGTCATCGAGAAAACTTATCAAAACCCTTAAGTTATTGTAACAACGTGTTTTATATCTTAACCTCGCAACTCATCAAACAAGAACTGTCTTGAAATTAAGATATAAGATGTTACAAAGCTCAACGTATCTAAAGAATCCACGCAAATTCAGGTTTACTCAAACTTTCAGCACCTCCCAATCCAATTTTCCGATACTCAGCTCATAAGACAGAAATTCTCAACCGAACTGTAGGCCCAATATATCCAAAGATCTCAAATGTTCCTACATAACTCGGTTCTAACTTGTCTTTCTTTCCAAACGTACTACACCTCTCCAAGGTGAGACCTTCAACCACCCATAACCTACCAGCATTAATTCAAAAGTTTCCCACTACTACCAAGCTAACACTTTCGACAATTTGGCTGCCTCAAGCCTTTCCTGTATTACCACTATCTTGTTGGTTGTTTCTTGTACCAAATTCGATCCATTCAACTCACTCTCTCCAGTTACGGCCCATAAAACGGTAACCTACATTCCTTTCCATACCATGCTTCAAATGAAGCACATCCATACTCGAATGATAATCCCCACCTTAGGAAAAAAAACTCATCTCACGAAAGTGAGTATTTCAATTACCTCTAAAATCTACCATACTTGTCCTAAGCATAGCTAGGAATGGGGTGACTTAGTCAGTCCATTGACTACACCCAAATCGCATCGTATCCACTACTCACACTTGGTAACTTGACAACAATATCCTTAGTTATCCTTTCCCACTTCTACTCGGGTAACTCAGGTTGTAGCAACAATCCTGAAGACCCTTGATACTCAACTTCCACTTCCGAATACGCTAAATACTTACTACCGCAACTAGCTATATCCTTCTTCATACTCAGCCATCGATTAGTTAACCTAAAACCACACAACATCGTATCCGCTCCAGGATGGATAGAATACTTTGTCGTATACGCCTCTTCAATAGCCAAGGTCCTTACATCTCTCCAAATGGAGGTCCGAACCTTGTCTAACCAATATGAACCACTCTCTATCTCTTTTCACACTCGTTGGTCCAAGCCACGCAACATCTTATGTTGACGCGTTCTTTGCTTTGGACATCTTATCTTATGCCACCAACATCCTTTTCTCAAACCTAGATCGGATCATCGTACATCTATCTCGAACTCATTCTTGGCTTCACTCCTTCTTCCTACTCCACGGTACAACATCTACATTTGCCTTTCCCAGATGGTACTTGGCCTCGAAATCAAACTCACTAAATAACATCCATCCATCATCTTTGCCTCATGTTCAATCCTTCCGATTGAAAGTGTGTTGGAGACATTCATGATCCGTATAGATTACTCTCCATGTCTCGTTCACTTAATGCCTCTAGCATTATAAGGCAAAACCTACCACGTTAGTCATGCAATCCTTCTTAAGAACCTTCAGTTGTCGTGACGTACAAGCAATCACCTTCTCCCTTTTTCCAAGCATGCTTCTAAATCCTTACTTTGCGCGTCATAATATACTACAAAATCGTCTGCTCCTTCTGGCAATGCCAAGATCGACTCATTACCCATTTGATTCCTTCCACATATTGGTAGCTTCCTCTATGCTCCGCTTCCACATTGTTGGAAAACTTCACGTACATCTTCTCTTCCTTCAGTGACTCCACGATCATCTTCACGTGCGACTCATACTCCTTGATGTTAGTTTTATATACCTAAAATATATCACAATATGATATAAACCTAAGAGCAATTAAGAAAATTACCAAGTTACCCTCGGTAAACTCCATGAAAACCGCTGGTGCATTGGTTAACCCAAAAGGCCTAGCCGTAAACTTCAACGCGTCCATTACGCATCCTAAAAATAGTCTTAGCTACGTCATCCCCGTGCACCCGTCTAATGGTGACAATCACATTCGAATTTTCTTTCTTACTCTTCTCGAGATATCAGCACATTCCAAACTACCCACCTTTCTTCTACCAAGTTAATACAGACGCTTCCCATAAAAATTTACCATTCGAACCAACCCTCACCTTGTAACTCCTGCAATCATTCCAGACCTCTTGCCTTTCTAAAGACGTCAAACGACACGAGCCTTCGCAAATCGGCGTCGCTCCTTGTACTAATTCCATACGAAATCCTATTCTACGACGAGGGGTAAAACCTACTAATTCCTTAGGAACACTTTAGAGGGCTCACATACTACAAAAGATAATCACATATCTTCAACTCATCTTCCTTGGTACTCCTACGAGACCTCGTATCCTCTTTAGTTCGTTTTCTCCCCGAATATTAAGCACTCCAAATTACCAAGGCATTTTAACTACCTTCTCGTGGCATACCATCTCAGCCTTATGTCTCAACAACCAATTCTCTCCTACGACTACATCAACACTCTCATAACTAAGAGGTACTAAATCAAAAGTAAAACGAGAATTCTCTAATTCCAACTTGGGATCGCGAATAATTCCATTCGCTTCGCTACTATCAATCGCACCACCCAGAAGATACGTCCTAACATCAACTCTAGCACCACGCCATGAGGAAATTTTATATTCACATGCACATTGGTATGGACCCAAAAATCACACGATTCCAAAAAGAAAAAAATCAACCGAATGTAAACGTCGACAAGAAGAACGAACCTCCGACCTAACAAACACATCAACGATTTCTAGAAACACCCCCAACGAATAATACCACGTACCACGACCCATTAATTAAAAGATTAAGAACCTTTGTACCAAAACTAATTTTTACCCAAGGAAACGGTCCCCTCAATAACCTTATACCAATTATTTTTAAATCAAATAGAATCACCTTAGTTAATAAAGCAAATAATTTTAAGTGTAAAATAAATTTAAATAAATTTTCATAAACTTATTTTAATTATGGTTTTCATAAAAGAAATCAAAAGATGATTTTAAAAAAAATGTGTTGCATTTTATTTATATAATTTATTTAAAGAAGTTTTTTTTAAAGAAGTTTTTAACACCTTAAACATATGGTATCGACTACAAAACTTACTTTCAATGGAATTTATGACTCACAACTAAAAAAATCCATGATAGCAAAATAGACTTCCCAAAATACCTTAAGAATTCCAATACCAGATATTAATTTACTTGGAAAATGAAACGACCAGAACTCTTGCAAACCAACAAACCATAAGGGATCATCCATACCATGGTTCTTAGAACCAAACCTAAAGTATAGTCGCCTTAGAAAGGAAAACAATCAAAGCGCCAAACGGAGAACATAGAACACCTGTTCTATGCAAACCCTAGAATACCAACAACGAGCGTTTGGATATCTCAACGAACACGAGCTTAACGAACCAACTTGGAATCACGACGACAATTCTAACAGGTATCCAATGTATCCGCAAACGATAGATGAAAGGGAATCTATTTCCATTACGCGACCAACCTAATATAATCGCCAATCAGTTAAGAGTGGAATTCTAACTCACAACATCCTCTACTCGATCTTCACCATCACTTCTACACTACCATTACACAAACTATCCAGATTACATCCTTACATAATACATACAAGCACAATGATCAATGATTCAAAGTCACAAGTCCACGTGGGGTGTTGCTTTAGAATTTTTCGCGACCATAATTATTATTGCACTTTTTTCACACGTGTACTTACTTCCAAGGACCACACATCTTAATGTAACACACATCTACAACATATCACTTAAAATAATCCAATATAACTAAACATGGAAATCCATCTAACGAACATAAAATCCAATCGGGACCAACGAAACAATAGTCACATTGTGACCAAAATATTAAAAGCAATCCTCGATTATAGCAACGCATCAGTAGAAAAACAAAATAATACTTATGTTGGGCCTCGCTTGGGTTTGACTTTTCTCTCTCAAAAGTCACCCAACTCCGCGGGTCCAGTGAGGTAAACAATCTCCCAACGATATCTCCTAGGGGTAGGGGAAGACATGACTAAAACAATAACAAAGGGGTATATACTATTAGATCCCCATAATGAAAAAGTATATATTTCATATTATATAATAGTAATTCAAAATAGAAAGAATTTCAAAGCTGTTGGTAGCGGACCATACGGTATATACGTTACACAATCACTTATCCCCTAAATGCAACTATATTGAGGTACCCTTAAGCTATAGCTAGGCTCAACCCACCTAGTTATCTATACCATGAGGCTCTGATACCAATCCGTCAACCCGACCAAGGCGGAAACGCGAGGCGTAAACAAGAATGGATATCATCATAACACATGGTGTCTATATAGAGAATACTAAAATGAAACTAAAGTAAAGCAAAGACACAAAGTGTCATAACAATACCCAAAACCCTATGGTGTCTTTATTAATGAGAAAGAGGTCTCGTCAAGATATAATGCAAAAAATCTAATCCAAACAATTCATGAAAACGCATTTATTCAAACAGAAAACATAAATAAAACTCAAGAGCGAACTTTCAATTGAATCCTAGCGGTATTCTAGCCACTTCGTCTTAGCTTTTAATATCCTCAAGAACCTCACTGAAAATGATGCTTAAAAAACGTCAACCAATGGTTGGTGAGAGTATAGGTTTAGACAACACATCAATCCTTAAAAAAAATAAAACAATGTGCTTGCAGATTAACATAAAAGTATCATGGCGAACAATTTAAGCTAGCTATCACATAGGCTATCATACAACTCACAAATCAATCATCAACGGAACCCCCAGAATTGCCCACGATTGATAAAAGAGAAGCTCAAGGCAGCTAGAGATCGCCAAAAGAGCTATGCTGATAATAGACGTAAACCATTGAAATTCAAAGTAAGAGATCGAGTGATGTTAAAAGTATCACCTTGGAAAGGTGTAGTTCGTTTTGGGAAAAAGGGTAAGTTGGCACAAAATGATGCTAAAATACATCAACACATGGTTGGTGAGAGACATAGGTTTAGGACAACAATAAACTTCAAACCTAATTACTGTGATCATTAAAACACAACTGGACAGATATGCAGTTAAACACACAATTGGGAACGGAACGTGTCCCACGATCCAATAGTAACAACTCCAATTGTTCACACAGCCATGGAGCGTACCACATCACAACAACTGGGTAGGAACGTTACCCCCGATCCATATGTCACTTACGCACCTAAAAGTCTACCAGCTGGAACTTATACTTAGGCCTGGACCCCAAATAGGTAGGAACGTTACCCCCGATCCAATGGGTAGGCGTACCCCTCCGATCCAATTCAATAGCCACAACAAAGCACATAATGTCCAAGCACATTTAAAACATACAATCACAGTAATTTAAAATATTTAAACACAAGCATCATTTCCATCCCAATTTAAAAACAATGTAAAGATGGGACTATGAAACTCACCTGATTGCTAGCTTCAAATCCACAAACACTTCACAAATATCACGAACAATCTAAACAATTAACACGTTATTAGTTACCATCAATTAGGTATTCAACCCAATATGACGTAACTTCAACTATGATGGATGCCTATGTGATCTATCATAGTCCTATACTTGTTTTATAACCTTATTAAATCTTACATTTACTACTTGCACCTAAACGTTTTTTACGCAGAATTTTACTCTCAATTGCGTGTCCTAAACGCACTACCTAAACATTCCCATAATTCAAAACAATAATCACACATGTTTCCTTATGTGTTTACTAAGTACCATGTGATTCCCAAGTGTCAATTACATACACAAGTACTCCTAAGAAAATCAAACTCCAAAACAGTCCCAATTCGGGTCTGATTGTACACTAAAAAGTTTAGACTAAAAACTAATACTTAAACTTCGAATTAATTAATTTCCTTTTGTGGATATTTAATAGACACATAATACTCAACTACTGTAGAAGATCTAAGTCTAATTAAAATTTTAAATAGGGTTTTCACTTCACACAACTTGACCTAAAAACTCAGCCTTGACAATGAATCTTGTTTGAATTATTTAAATACCTTCCACTCACTTTTAATTCTTGAAACCTATGGGGTTTGAAAGTAGACTCTCTGTAAATAATTTTAGGCTTTTGAAAATCTTTAAAAGCTATTCGGATGATCAAGTTATGACTCTCGTAAGATGACCCTTCTAAACTGCCAACAATTTAACTCCGAATTTACTAACCCTAAAACCCTAATTACACAAGATTAACTTTATTAACAATATAAAAACGATTTAAAAGATAAAAACCCTAAATTTACAGATCTTACATGAACCCTAATCCATCATATTAATTATTACATGTGTTATTAATTAGAATATAACAAGAATTGAAAAATTGTAATTAGAATTGAACATAAATTAGAAAATTTACCTTGGAAAAGAACCCTAAATTTTTTTTATTTTCTTTAATTAATTAATTAATTAATTATATTTATAACTTAAGTTTTATAAAAACCTAAGATAATTTGTTAAACCATTTTGCTTGAAAACTACATTATAAAAATAACTTTTCATTTCCAAGTTCACTTTCTAAAAATAGAAAGTCTTCCAAAAACTCTCATATTTTAACAAACTTATTTCTTTCACAATTGACACACTTATCATTTTAATCCATCACCTAGAGATCCACGTATTAACCAAACCAATTTTCTCCATCAAATAACTCATTTCACTTAACTTAACCTCTAAACCTAAACTTGTCTTAAATTACTAACACAAAAATAAGTATACGTATAATTACTTACACAATTAACGCGAAACCGCTTCAATCACTGAAATCATTTCCTTGTCACCAAAAGTGAACGAAATGAACTTCACTAAATTCAACACAAATCCAATCCCAATGAGACGATCACGCTCAATAGATTGATTATCCAATCTCACATATCCCACACAAACACATATAAACACGTATAAACACATAACCATACATTGCAACAGATACATTTAGGTCAACACTACGGTTTGACCAACCTGCTCAAGTCATGGTTGTCACAATAAGTGCATCTCTTAAACCACCTTAAGGACATATGTTATTCGCTCTTTGCATGCTAACCACCTAAACCTCCATCCTTTCTTTCATTTTTGCAATAACATAACACACAATTAAGAAACTCTCTCTACTTCTCGCTAAAATACCATCACCTTTGCAAGCTTCTACTGCCACTAAGCCACGAAATTAACAAGTTCTAGAAGGTGTTCTTAATAGATAATCATCAAAGAAAGGTATTTCCTTGGCGCAAGAAGACATGATGTCGACCAAAAGCCCTTATTTTGGTCATTCTTATACTTTTCTTTTACTTAGTCTTTAGAGGACTTTTAAATTATTTAAGCTACTGATATTTGGGTGTTAAAATAATGTTAAGACATGAATAAAATAAAGTTACGAATTGTTTAGGTCATTTTGGGTGTTTGGATGTTAAACTAGTAGCAAGAATAGGCGTAAAATCCCATGTTTAGGCTAGATCAGGTTTGATTTTGGACATGCATTAACATAGATTTTTATAAAAGTAACCTACTGATATTTTTGTATAAAAATGTTAGCCTCAAAATATTGAGTTGAACATGAAGTTCGTTCATTATGTATTTAAGTCTCGGTCAATCAATTAGTTAACGTTGTAATAGGAAAGCATCGAGAATCGGACTCGATAGTTAATCTAATATTGTATATGTTTCGGGTTTAATCCCAAGCAAAACCCGAGCCCGAGTCCTAGTTAAATATCCCGCGCGTCACTTAAATGTGTCGGGGTATATATATAACTTTTCCTCCTAGGAAAAGTTAGTAGTTGTTGAAAATAATATCTTTTTCCTTTTCCTAAAAAATCTTCTCTCTCTCTTCTCTCCTCTTTCTCTCTCTAAAAGATCAACCCTCTCTCTCTAATTTCTAGTTTGATTCGTGTATGATATATGTTATGAAGTGATTACGGGATCCTACAATTGGCATCAGAGCAAAGGGTGGATTCGTGATTGATTCATGTGGCTAAACTAGATCAAAATTCGTGGCTTATATTGTGACAAAAAAAACCCCATGGCTCAAAAAAAAATTTGGGCTTATTTGTTGGTTAATCTTGTTCTATCTTTGTTCTACACATCAAAAAGGTTAGATTGTAACAATTTCAAGTGGTATACAAGCTCCTAGTTCGATTTATAAGGTTATTAAGTTTGGTGTTCTTCGTGGAGGGTTGCTTCGTTTTTTATGATCCACGAAGAAATACATGTTATTGGAAGGTTAATCTTCATACACCATCTTAGTATTGCATATTAGAGCTTTGTTTCGTGGTTAAAAAGATCACATGGATTGATTTTTGTTGAATTCGAACTAGTGTTCTTCGTGGAGGTTTGAGTATTTTATAATACTCTAGCCGGCGGTTTGACAGGAAAGGGGGACAAGATCCACGTTTTTAGGAAAAAGTCAAAGGCGAGTTGCCAAAAGTCAAAGGCGAGTTGTTTTTTTTAATAAAAAATTTGGTGGCGGTTTGCTTTTATAGTGGCGAGTTACTACAGGTTGCCACGGCGAGTTGCTTAAAATATTGATCAAAAGGAAAAGTTACCATGCTCAAAATTCTAAAATCAACGGCGGTTTGAGAAAATTTCTTGGCGGCGAGTTGCCATAGGTCACGGCGGTTTGCTAATAAGTGAGGCGGTTTGACAGGCAGCGAGTTAACAAAAACAAAAGGCGGTTTGATTATGTTATTTAGGCGGCGAGTTGTCAAAATGAAGCAGCGGTTTGAATATTAAATTAGGAGGCGAGTTGATCATTTTCAGTGGCGATTTGCTTCATTCTTGGAGACGGTTTGCTTAATTTTCCAAGGCGGTTTGGTTACATTCTTGAAGGCGGTTTGCTCAACACCTAACGCAGCGGTTTGATTAAAAAAAAAGTTGAGTAATATGTAATTTTTTATATAGCCTTTCTAACTTATTTTTACATCAAATTCAAATTTTGGTAATAGGGTAAAAAAAATTTCGGTCGACACCTTTTTAGCGACACTTTTTGGCGGGAAAAATTAAGTAAAATATAATTTTTTCTATAGCCTTTTTAGCTTATTTTTACACCAAATTTAGATTTTGGTAATAAGGTAATTTTTTTTCATAATCCAACTGCGCCGAATTCCAAACAAATCATCAAACCATAAGCCAAAACCAAAACCATCAACAAGGACTTAAACTGCATTAATCATACAAGAAACAAACCTCAACAACAATCGATTATTCATTCACGGTTTTCTATTGATTTTGTAAAATCTCGTTAAATCATTTATCGGTTTTAATCATAGACGTGTAAAATCCCGTGAACGTGAATTGCATACATAACCACAACTTCAATCACATCACATCCACTTAAGATCCAACAACTTTCACACTTCATAATTCATAACCATTCATTCATCATGTCTACTCCAGTCAATACATCTCGCCCACCAATGCTTGGACCAGGAAGATATTCACAATGGAGATCACATTTTCTACGGTACATTGACACGAAACCAAATGGTGAGGGACTGAGAAAAAACATACTATCTGGTCTCTACGTGTCATCTACTGTACTAGTTTAAGCTGTTGCTGCAACAGAAGGTAATCCTGCAATACAACAACATACAACAATTAAAACAGTATTGAACATGACTCCAGAGAACATAGAACACTTTCTGTCTGAAAAAGAAGCAATTTTCTTGCTTTTAACTGGTATTAGAGATGA
>BQNB010146021.1:0-16634 GCA_026074375.1 Tanacetum coccineum
GTTGAGGCCTTAACAGCAGTTTCCCTATTGCCCCCAACAGCACTAACTGTTTTATCCATAGCAGTATTTACTTTATGATTTGTAAAATTTGCTTTTGGTACTGTTGTTCTATTAGATGTCCTTTTAATAGGTGAATAAGATTTATAAAAGTTATTTCTTGGTCTGATTTCATTTACAATGGATCTAGCAGTATTAACTTTTTTAGCAGTACTAGTTGCTACTGCTTGACTAGAAAGATTTTGTCTATTGGTATTAACTGGAAGTATGCCAGTTTTAGTTAGTACTGCTTTTGGAACAAACTTGTTTTGATGTTTCAATGTTTGCACATTGTTCCATACATGTCTATTCTTCCCTTGACCAGTACTCTTACCCTTCTTTTTGTGCAATTCAACCTGTTTAGCCATTCTTTTCTTATGAGAGTCATAATCTCTAATAAGATGGCTAAAGCTACCACATATAAAGCATGCCTTTTTAGTGAAACCATATCCCAAATCCATCTTTTTGGACAATAAACCATTCCAGTCTCTCTTATCAGCTTTAGGACTTGGACTATATGTGTTCTTTTATTTAGCAGTTTCCCTAGGAGTTTAATCACATATTCATCATCACTGTCTGACTCATACTCCTCAATGATAGGAGCATCAGACCAAACTTTAGGTTTACTAACAGCTTTAGGTTCATTTACAGCTGGTTTAGGCATAGATTCAAGTGTTTCTACACTAGAATTTGATTCACAAGAGACTTAATCACTCGTATTAGCAGCATATTCACTAGTTTTAGACTGTTTTAGACCATATGTAAAATTTGACTCGTCTATTCCAAAATCAAATTTAGGAGGCATGTAGATCCCTGTCATTGGAGGGGGAACTGTATGCATTCTTTCAACTTTTGCAAATCTATCATACAGATGACTGTCTTCTACATCACTAGACCTACTATCAAAGACACTTTCAAGAACTTCATTTTCATAACTTAAAACACCTTCATGTATTTGATCTCCATACCCAAGCCCAGATTTGTCCTTAGCACTCATCCGACTATTTAGCAGTTTACTAAGACCTTTAGAAGAACTTTGAAAATTTTCAAGTTTAGTTTTTAATTCTTCCTTTTCTTTTATAGCTTCTGCTAATAGTTTCTTATGATATGTGAGCACATTAGTTTTATCATCTAAATCAATTTTCATAAACCTAATTTTTTCTTTATAAACAAGTTGATTTTGTTGCTGACAAACTAATTGAGCTTCTACCTTTTTTAAAGCTTGAGTATAGGCTTGAATTTCTATACTAGCATCACCAAGTTGTTCCCTTTATTCATCATATAATTTCTTAAGATTAGCTTAAGATTCCTCACATTCTTTTGAACAAGATGTTACCTCAGTGTTTGAGCCTGAATTGCTTTAAGCTATCAAAGCAAAGTTCTCTTGCTCATCTCCTGCATGACCAGTCCAATCAACACCATCCCCATCAATAGTTACTAAAGCTTTAGGTTCCTCTTGTTTTCCAGGTCTCCTCCCATTGTCTTTTGCTTTATATCTAGTGTTCCCTGCATCTCTCCTTTTACTTTCTTGATTTCCTTTTGATATGCACTCTTTAGCAAAGTGCCATGTGTTATGGAAATTGAAGTACTCAACCTTGGTCTTGTCAAAGCCAACTGGTTCCTTGGCATCAAATTGCAGCTTTCTCCCTGTATTCTTGTAAAACTTCTTCAATCTCATGGAAATCATGGCCACTTGCCATTTCAAATCTATCTCTTCTAGATCAAACTCATCAACCTGTTCAATATCCTCATGATCCAATTGTGGACCACTTGATTGATTAGCAAAGAAAGAGTACTTGAGTTCATCAGTGTATTATGAAGGTCCTTCCTTTTGTGAGTTATGGCTAGAAGAAGTAGAAACACCATAAGCATTACTAACATCATTAGTACTGCTAGTGCTTTCCGAAGAAACAAATGCC
This sequence comes from Tanacetum coccineum, assembly GCA_026074375.1. Taxonomy (NCBI): domain Eukaryota; kingdom Viridiplantae; phylum Streptophyta; class Magnoliopsida; order Asterales; family Asteraceae; genus Tanacetum; species Tanacetum coccineum. The sequence continues at coordinate 1,956 of BQNB010146021.1, forward strand.
ACATTCTGTGTGCTGGAAGATGATGCAGTAGAGCATTTAACATCAGACTCAAAGACTCTAAGATTGTTATAGAGATCATCAAAACTTAGAGTATCTACTCCTGGCTTGGTCCTCATTATCAAGGATACTTAGGACCAGGAAGCAGGTAAAGACCTAAGAAACTTCTTATTGGCATCTTCAGTGGAGACACCTGCACCATGAATCTCAAGTTGACTCAGAAGACTCCAAAACCTGTCATAACCTTTATGCAATCCTTCTGAGTTGGATACAGAAAAGCTTTCAAATTGTTTCTTGAGAATGTATTTCTGCATCTTCTTAGATTTATCATTGCCACCAAATCTGGATTTGATAGCTTCCCACATCTCTTTAGCATCAGTCATTTTGTGAAATTTTGCTAAATGGTCTTCTGGTATAGACATGAGCAAGGTAGTCCTTGCTTTTCTTTCTCTTTCTCTAGCCAAAATCTTTTCAGCAGTTTTAGGAGGCAAAACCCTTATTTTTCCATTTATATCTGTTGAGACTTGTATTGGACCATTTCCCTTTTGTATTACTTCCCTTATAGGATAGTTTGTATGCCCCACGTAATGTTCCATTTTCATGGCCCATATGTCATACTCACCTTTCTTAAGAATAGGAAGTTTAATGGTTGACAGAGTGTGAGGGGCTTGTTGTGTTGGTGGAACTGGTGGTGGTGGTGGTGGATTATCATCATGAAATTCATCTTCTCCTACCATTGAATAGATCTGAAAGGTAAAGGTTTATAACAAATCTGTTTTGATTCTTCTTACTCAGAGTTTCTCAACAAGCTCTGATACCACTTGTTGATCCCAGTCTGAATAGATCTTTCTAGCCTGTTAAGGGTGGTAGTCAATCTGGATAGATCCAAACTAACTACAAGAGAAACAATGACTATGAACAATATAAGTTCTGCGGAAACTAACTTATACTGCTAAGAAGAACAATGAATAAAACAGAATTTTAATTACTATTAATCTGCTAGGTTACAGAATACTAACTAAAAATATTTGTGAAACTTGTATCTCTAGCTAGTGCCGTAGGGTTCCTTTTATACACCAAGGAAACCCTAATGGGCTTACAAAACGCGTTAAGTGATCATGCATATCTATTCATATTATATCTCATGCATATCACTTAAGCAGTACTATCTATATATGCTAACAGTACTAACTTACTACTAACAGTACTAACTCTACTACCAGTACTAACATATATACTGGCAGTACTAACTAACTAATACTAATAGTACTAACTCAGGAAAACATAATTCCTAACAGTACCTTTGTCCCAGCTAAATCCGATAACCCCATATCTGCTCTATGACCTCCAATAGGTCTAGGAGCATCAGTCAAACTCTCCCCCACCTCATACCTCGATGTGGGAGTAGTCAGACATAACCTCTTATGAGGTGGTAACTTGACCTCAGGAACGTCCTCCCTATGGTCGACTGGTGGTAGTATGGATAGTGAGGATGGTAGTGGTGATGATGGTAATGGTAATGATATAGGTCCAGGTGGTGGTAAATGTAGTAATGATGGTGGAGGTGGTAGTGGCGGTGAGGGAATATGAGGTAGTGGAGATGACCAATGTGATAGTAGAGATGGTGGTGGTGATGGTGGTGTAGGTATGGCAGCATACTTAGCAATGCGTGCCTCCATGGATGGTGACATAGGTGGCTTAAGTATGACCGTCTTTCGTGCCCTACGGAGACGTGTCTGAGCAAAAGGGACCCTAATCTGAGGCGATCTAGGTATAGGTGCAGACTTATCAGTCTCAAATGCCTCTGTAATCCAGCTGAGGACCAGGTCAGCAACAATAATATCATTGAATAGTCGCCGGGATCTAGGTACTCCTCCTCCTCCTCTTCATCATACTCTTCCTACAAAGGGCTCCACATTCTCATCATCATATCATCTCATCGTGTCCATCGTCGAGGTCTCATCATTTCCATCCCTTTCCATCGCAAGGATATCAGCATGATCCCTCCCTCGGGGTCCTCCTCCGATCCTCGTCCGATCTGATACTGCACATATCCTGGTGACACGGCGATAGTTGAGGCTCAGCAGGTAGAGGCTGGTCCTCCAAGGGTGCCTCCGCATCGGATGGCACTAAGTACTCGGGGTACTCAGGCTCAGGTACGTAAGGTACCGTCCAACAAGTAAGAGTGCTCAGGACCGGGGGGGGGGGGGGGGGGTGGGGGGGGGGGGCACATAATCGGGAGACGGTGGGTGCTCAGGTCCTGGCACATAGTCCGGAGATGGCAGGGCTACCGGCTGCATGAGGAGACCATCGTATCCATATACGATGACTCGTGGAGAACCTCTATCAGACAGCTCCTCACCAGCTCTCCAAAAGACTCTCCCTGGCTCGAAATCAGTGTAGACAGATGTGTAGGTGACTGTGGATGAAGAAGGCATGATAGGATCTGTAACACTCAAACAGAGTTTACATTAGTACATATATAAGACCCATAATAATATACTTAATATATTATAAACATGTATGTGAACCATGCAGCATCTAGTATACTCCACTAATGCAACAAGTAAGGTATAAGTGAATGTCCCATGAAAATCCCTTTGTATGATGCAATGTTTGAAAAACGGTTATAGTCCAAGTAAAAACATTTGACCTGGTTCTCTATAACCTTGGCTCCAGATACCAATCTGTAACACCCCCAAATAGGGTCGCAGTGGAATAATGAGTCCGGGAGCGTTACTTTATAGATCAATAGCACAAGATATGAGAACGAACCCTACAAGAGTCGTTTAAAATACGATACATTGGATTTATTGAAATTGTTTAATACAAAGTGCAACGGCTTAAATTGTTCAACATTTGATAACAAAGATTTTAGATCATAACAATTATCCCAAGATGTAATGACTCCAAATCTTTAATGCATGACTCCCCGAAAGACTATCCCTAATGTATCCTTATCACCTTGTGCCTTATTGACCTGAGAAAACATGCTTTAAAACGTCAACATAAAGTTGGTGAATTCATAGATTTATGTAAATATAATGTAGGATCGTAAGATTTCTAAGTGTATGATAATGCAACAGATGCAAACATTACAAAGTGTAATTACGTTTCCCTAAGCTCGTGACACTGAAGCTCAACATGTATGAATTGCAATATAAATTGCCAACATTGCCCTTGATGATGTTCTAACCCGCAACATCCCAAATCTGACATGGTATATGTCCATTGTCCGGCAAATCGACACAGTGAGTGCTACTCACCCGAACAGGGATGTCAATCCCAAATAGATCTATTTATAACATTCGCGCTCACACAAAGTAATTGACAGTTCATGATAATGGGCACAGTAGGTTATTGCTACTTAGGCAAACATGTAATCATGATAAAATGTACACTTGCGTCCAATTTGTAAAACAATGCATGTTTCTTACCCTAAAAGTTGTAAATCATTGATATAGTAAAACATGGGACTATGAACTCACCTTAGTGAATAATCTGATGTATATAAATCAAGTGAATGGAAACGTCACGGATAAGACCGAATGCAACCTAATTAAATATAGGTCGTATGAGTACATTGTACTTAATAATACTACATCACAAGTTATATAGTTACACCACCACCTAATTGTCTTTGTTTAGTTTTAAATGTAAAAACAATGTTTAAACCGTACTTTATTGAATAAAGGTGTTTGTATTTGTATTCGTAAGATAAAGTGTGGTTTTCGTCTCATAATTGATTGTTTGTTAGTAATACATGTTTTAATATTATTATTGATTATATAATTATATTATATAATTGATTTAATTGTTTTTATAAAATAGTGCACAAAAGTGAAGATAGTGCATACGGTTTTATAAACCTCGTATCTTTATCGTTTTAACTCCGTTTCAAGTGTTTCTTATGTCCACAGTTTTGTATTAAGAAAATCTATCAAAATATTATATTTATAATATTTATGCCCCTGGTGAACAGTAGTTCTAATTGTTTTTATAAAATTATATAAAACTACTTTTAATGATATATAGGATCATAATGGCCCCGTGTAGGTAATTGCCATATACCTAGAGTTACAAATATAGTGCGTTTGGTTACCTATCTGGCTAACACAAACGGGATTCGTCAATCCCGATAGACCTATCCACAATATTTGCGTTCACACACAAGTGATTAATGGTACATGATGTGGGGGACTTATGGCATGAAGGGACTTAGACACAAGTAATAATATATTCAGGAAAGCATACAATTAAAAGCACTTATGTCAAAAAGTAAAACAAGCATGTAATCTCACCCCATAGAGTTTGTAAAACAAGTAAATAGAAAATGGGCTATGAACTCACCGTAGTGATCAATAGTGGATTATAACGATAGATAGTGTATTGCGAGATCACGAGCTTTAACGATGACCTATGAAAGTATAGTGATCATGTCTTAGAATAAAGTACGATAATATAAAGTTATTGACTTTGATTATAATGTTGAACATAGATTCTTAAGTTGTTATATTAATGAAGTATCCCTACAGTTTCGTTTGGCTATTTGCCTTTTATAAATAACATCATACTATCGTTCGGGCTATCAGAATTTAGAGGTCATGTAGTAAACGTATGAGGAGCCAGGACACTTTAAATCGTAAATTCACAACTCGTCGATATGACACCCCGAAGAGGCCTCATATGTTTATGAAATTCCCTATTCATATAGTACTTGGTATTTATAAGTTATATGTGAAAGAGTAATTAACTAGACAAACGTTTTATGGAAACGTTTGTTATTTTCGTTAAGGACTCTTGGTAAAACGTGAGTGACATAGAAGTGGTATAAGTGAAAATGGTTCAAAATGGTCGAGTCTCGGTTCAATTTAATTACAGAAGATAAACAGGTCATATTCTCGATAAGTGGTTCCTACTACTTCGGGTTTCATAAAAAAGATACGTCTCGCTCAAGTAACCATATTTTCTAAACCGTAAGAGGTATCGACTAGGTTTTTATATTCCTGAGACCGTATTCAAGTCTACTATATAGATTTAGAAATCCTACTAATCTAATTTTTATGGAAAATAATCAAATTGGTCGATACATCATTAAAGATCATGGCTATTTTTGGACAGCCAACATCGGTCCCGGTGAAATGGCCATCATTTTCAAACCGTAACACCGATTAAGCTCAAACCAGTGAGCATGGTTAGATAATTGAGTCATCTATAACTTTTAGTATTACATAATTGGGGGTCACTATACAAAAATCTAGAGATAATAGCCATTTACTACAGGTGTGCAGAATCTGCGCACCTTTGCCATTTCAGCTATAACTAATTCATCCGACATCGAATCGGGTCGAGCTACCCGGCAAAATGATCATAAGAGATAAGGCTATAACCTAGTTTTTTTCTCTAATATCCAAAACCTACTGATTTTATACAACAACACCATCTTTTCTACTGATCTAAAACAAAAAATACCTCTATGACCTAGAGCTTGTTTAGCTTGCATTTTTATGATTTAACAAGTATGTACAATGTCTAAAACCCACTAAAAGAAGATTACACATACAATTATAGAGATTATATAGAAATTATACATGATCAAAAATAAAAAGATGAATACAAGAACATAAATATATCCTTATAAAGGAAAGATGATGGAAGAATTCAACAAGAACAATAAATCAAACTCTAGCTTTCAACCCAAATGAATACCAATCAACCCAAACTCCAACACTTGTAAATATCTTAATGAACTCAGCCCTTAACCCAAAGAGATGATGATTTTTGGTTATCTATGAGAAAAATGATGGATTGGAGGTTTATATATGATTTAGAGGTGGTGATGTGTTGATTTGCTTTCACTAGTCATATGTCACCCAAGCTATTGAGGTGGTGATGTGTTGATTTGTTTCATTAGTCACATGCCACCTCAAGCTAAGGAGGTGGTGATGTGTTGATTTCCTTCCTTAGTCACACGCCACCTCAAGCTAAGGAGGTGGTGATGTGTTGATTTGCTTCCTTATGAAGTTATTACCCTACGGGGTATAATTTGGTCCCGGTAATTACTAATGTTAAGTCGTTAAGTCACTAAACTTAAAGTCGGGTAACATAAAAGTACTATCAAGAGTAAAGTATAGTTGTTAGGTTTGAGTGTAAGGTTGAAGTGTTTCTTGCGAGGTTTGGGTATGTAAAACTAATCACCACTATTAAGAGTGAAGTGTAGTTATAGGGTTTGTATATGATCGACATACAAGTCAAAGGTTCTTTCACAACCAAGAGTGAAGTATACTTTCAAGGTTTTGGGTTGATGTATTGATGGTTCACAAACTATCTATTACTATAAAGAGTAGATTGTAGTTTTAAGGTTTGAGTGTGTGGTAGACGACGTTCTTGTAAGATTGACTAAGGGTTGACAGGTTCTAAGTAACACGGCTATCATTCAAAGATTGATGTCATCTTATCAGAAGAGGTATGATGCTAGATAGTGATGTTAAGGGTAGGAGACCTTGAACCAATTGGTTTGTTATGTACAGGGTTGTAACTTGTGTTGTGAAAAGAACGAGTTAGGTGTTCTTGTTGAGGAGGTATTAGTCCTATAATAGTGAAGTTAGGAAAAGGCTAGGGTTACGATCTTTGGTTACCAATTTGGTTTGTCGTGAACGAGGTGTGCGTGTGTGATTGTGAAAAAGATTGAGTCCATAGTGGTATAAAGATTCAATTTGAATCGATTTCTAAGAATAAGAATCACATTTGTGAGGTCTTAAGAATATTTGGTAAATGACTATATGTGAACGTGTATGGTTTTCCCTTCTACTTAATTCTGTGATCATCCGGATCAGAACGTGTTGAATACTATAAATAAATCAAAGAAGTAACAAAAAGATGATGGAACCGATGTGTTTTACAATGTCAAACGGGATGATGGATAGCATTACGACGATCTCAACTATGAGTTACGTAGCTTCTTCTAAGCATTGATATATTATAAAACAATCACATGATGAGGTATGAAGTTATCTTAAGGTGATGGATAGCGGAAATGGGTCTAGAGTTAAGAGAGAAAGATATAGCCTCTATATTAGTGGTTAGGGTGTAATTTAGCCTCTAAAATAATAAGGATTTTCGGGTACACCAAACCCGTTATGTTTTATGGTCTAAACACATAAACCACCTAACATCTAGTTTGTTGTATAATGATTGATACACAAATGTGTATATTGATGATCTAAGACATAATTATCAATTGGATGTAAAAGCATAATCTAAAACATCAAGATCACTAAGCATGATGTTGTTGATGAAGATGACAAGTCTCTTGGCTTGTTGTGATGGATCTTCATATATGTAGGTATGTAGTGAATGATGATGGCAAGATCTCTAAGCTTGCTTAGAATGGAGGATCATGTAGAATCATGTTGCAACAAATGAAAATTAGAAGCATTATGATCAAGGGTTTATATTTGGGGTTGTGATGATATGTTTATTTATGTTTTTACATTATGAATAACTTGTTTATAAATGTTCTAATGTATGTAATAATGTTAGAGAACGGTTGTTAAGAGATTGTGGGTCAAAAACTATGAATATGGGTGGTATTTTTAATAGATACCCAAAACTAGGCCTTAAAGGTGCTACGGATCCTAGGATTGGTGGATCTGTCGGCATTTTAGGTGGATCCGTGGGGTCGCATGGTCCAATTTCAAAATTGTTAAAAATCTTTTCAAATATTTTTAAATCATTTGCTTAGATTTTTATTATACTTATAAAATCTGATTAGATGTTGTTCTAGAAGAAAAATCAAATATTGTAAGATTTGTTTCAAAAAATGGTTAAGCAAGAATAATTAGTTTTGTCTTTATTCCCTAATTATTTTGTCCTATTATCTAATATGGCTAGACATGTTTTGATCTTACTAGTTGTTTCCAAAATATGTAGATCTTGTCTAGTTAAGTTAGTGATTAATTTTGTCCTATTTTCTAATATGATTGATCACATAGTTTGTTAAATAGGTTGATCATAATGCAACTTAATAAACATATTCATACCTTTTGTTGAAGCATGAGTACACTCGAGACGTCGAGAGGTGTTGATGAATGTATGCGTTGATGAGTTATGATCACGCGTAACTTGCACATTTTACATTATGTATTACAAGTTACTTGTTTGTCATTATTAAAACCAAAGGACTTGTTTAGTTTAAATATCGTGTTGGGATTCTTGATTTGATGAGACAAAGTGAATAAAATAATAAAACAAAAGGACTTAAATGCAAAAGAAGAATTCTTTAAAAGATGGAATATTTTAGAAGATCTCCTTAAGAAGATAAAAATACAGAAGATAATATTATATGTTAGGAAGATATTATTTGTTCTTATCTTTTGTAATTTGTTCTTATCCTTTGTAAACCTAGATATCTCTAGTATATGAAGAGATATCAAGCATATGGTTTCATCCATCCAGAAAACATAGAACTCTCCCAATGAGAGTCTAGAAAAATGTATGTATGTGTACACGTTTAGTTAGTAGTTAGATTAATAGTTAGTTAGTTAGTAGCTCCAAGGTTTAGAATTGGGGCAAGGTGGAAACGTATAAGAATAAAAACCTTGTTTGATAATATTCTGTTCTTTATATTCCGCTGCATATTTATATTATCTGTAAAATATATCCTAGATAGGCTTAAACGATCTTTACAATTGGTATCAGAGCCTCGTGACTCATGATATCTAGGATCTATAAGGTTCTGGTTTGAAGAAAAGAAGGTTTTTGTATTGATTTTCTGGTTTTCGGTAAAAGGTATCAACAACATTTCTTGATTCTGTTTCTTATCTCGTACTGATATATAGTGTTCCTGTCTGGTAATTCAATCTAAAAGAGAACGTGGATAAAGGAATATTTACACGTAAGTAAAACCCTAAAATTATTAGGTTTTACTAATTTTTATCTGCTCCTAAATCAACGTTTATTGTTCGTGAATTATTGTGTATGAAAAATGATTTTAGAAAAGATTCGGAATGGTTTGGTATGTTTTTCTGGTTAATTTGTGTTTAGATGGATTGAGGAAGGATATGGTACAGGTGACGAGCAGATTTGCTTATTTAAAGTATAAAGAAAAAGACGTTCATTGCTACTGCTCATCCAAGTGTTATTAATACTGCTTGAGTTCATGAGTTACTACTGCTTAGGGACGAACAAAGATAGCATACGTTAATACTGTCAAAGCAAATAAAGAAAAGGTTACTACTGCCAATGTATTTTGAATTAGTGACACATTAGCGACAAATTAGTAACAGATAAAGTGTCGCCGCCTGCTATGGGATGAAGAAGAAAGTAGATTAGTGACGGATTTGTGACAGCTTTGTGACACTAAAAAGTGTCGTCTGGATACTTAAAAAAAGGTATCCTTAACAGTGGTTTGTGAATCCTTTGACGTAGGCAAAGAAAGAAGTGTTCGTGTTTTGATATGGAGCAAATTGATATTGGTTCATGGTATTAATGTGTTAGTACTGCCAAGCGTTTATGATTAATGCAGCTTGGATTTGAACATATACTGTCAAGGAATGTTACTACTGCTCGTTGATTTTTAAATATTGCTCGTTTATACCTTAAAGGTGCCAAAGGAAAAATTACTAAATGTCTTATTGTTACTAATAGTTGCTTTGGTTCGTAGCGTGGAGAGTTAGACTGCTCCAGTTATGATGGTTTAGGTTAATTGCTGCCAAGTCTATTGCTAATACTGATGGATAACATGTTAGTATTGCCTGTTTGTATGATAATACTGCTGGTTCGAACATAAGTGTATGCATATAGACAGGAGTAACGTTTGAACCATATTTGCTTAATTATAATATTTGATCAGGCTATGTTATTTGTTGATGGGCTTAAATGGTTTACTATTGTTTGTGTGCTTGGTACTCCTCGTAACTCTTACCACAATGTTATATTAAAGCTGCCAGGATGTTCGTACTACTTGGTTTAAAGGGAAGAGTTAGTACTGATTGGATTGGAAAGTTTATACTGCCAGCTTTAAAGTTTGTACTGTCATTAGAAAGCAGTTAATACTGGTAGTTATGTCCAATATCAGACAAAGAAGGAAGTTTGTACTACCAGTTCTGGCAGATATCGGATGACACACACATGATGGATGTCGGACAAAATAGAAACACAACATTTTGTTTTTGGTGTTTACTGTTTGATTTCTAGATTTTGATTTATATATTCTTAACATGTTTAATGGCTTGTATTTATTGGTTTAAATGATTACGAAGATGATTAATTATCGCTTATTTGGAGTTGAAGTGGAGTTTCACATGTTTGTGTTTTATCATATATTAAATGGAGCAACAACGTTTTGAGATAACTTGTTTATGTTTTCAATGATGTGACAAAGACTTGACGAATCTAGCAAAGGTGTGTGATTTCTCTTATGGTTCTCAATGCACACATTTGCTATCACTTTAAGGAGTTACGTTGTTGTACTCAGTGTCTCATATAGATGAGGATTTTGTCAAGAGGTTACGATCTACTTATACTTTGGTCTTAGTATGAGTTTGACGTCACATGGATAGTGTAAGATATAAGACACAAGTTTGAGTTATTCTACTTCAGCATCAAGTTTGTTATACTTAGTTTTCTTCATCAAGTGATCATTACATAGAGCCTACAAAGTTTATGATTCAAGAAATGGTTAACATATTTTTAAGGGAAAGCTTATTGTTAACATGTTTAACCATCTATATGCACCACTTGAGGGGAAGTGTTTCGTTACTACTGCTGATCATTATTACTACTGCTAGTTTATATTTCTACTGCTCAGATTCATTTTTCTTATTATGCATAATGGTGGGCAATTTGAGTACTGGAAGGATGGATTAGTAGTTGTGGTATATGATTTGTAGCTATTATGATCCAAGTTGCATATCTTCAGAAGACCCCTATTCGATTATGACAAAAAGGGGAAAAAGATTACAGAGATATGATTTGCAGCTTATTATATGATTTGCAGCTTATTATGTATGGTGACATGGCAGGTTATAAAGGAAAGGGGAAGTTTTTGTTTCATTCAGGGAGATGATCACATCTCAACTTTAGGGGAAGCTTTGGCTTTATGATGAAGTTCGTACACGACTTTGTTTGTTTTGTCATCATCAAATAGGGGAATATTGTTGGGATTCTTGATTTGATGAGACAAAGTGAATAAAAGAATGAAACAAAAGGACTTAAATGCAAAAGAAGAATTCTTCAAAAGATGGAAGATTTTGAAGATTTTAGAAGATCTCCTTAAGAAGATAAAGATACAGAAGATAATATTATATGTTAGGAAGATATTATTTGTTCTTATCTTTTATAATTTGTTCTTATCGTTTGTAAACCTAGATATCTCTAGCATATAAAGATATATCAGGCATATGGTTTCATCCATCCAGAAAACATAGAACTCTCCCAATGAGAGTCTAGAAAAACGTGTGTGTGTATGTGTACATGTTTAGTTAGTAGTTAGTTTAATAGTTGGTTAGTTAGTAGCTCCAAGGTATAAAATTGGGGTAAGGTGGAAACATATGATAGTAAAACCTTGTTTGATAATATATTGTTCTTTATATTCCGCTGCATATTTATATTATCTGTAAAACATATCCTAGATAGGCTTAAACGATCTCCACATATCGTAATATTTTCACTAACAAAAGGTATTTACGTTGCACTAAGCTCATGACACCGAGGCTAAATGTAATGAAAGCATGCAAAATGCTTAATAAACTTGCCCTGACTGGTGCCAACATGGCGCTTTACCATATCACTCGACATGGTATACTTTCGTTGATCCTGTAAGAGCTACTTACACGGACGAGGATTATTAGTCTTAATAGATCTATTTACAACACTCGCTCTCACTTACCAATCCAACTGATCATAAGTAACTAACGGTTCATGATAACTCGGGCATACAAGTTTCACTATTACTTAGGCAACACGTAAACAAGATTGGAAAAAACATAAAGTATTTGTGTCAAATGTTTAAACACAAGCAATGTTTCACACCCCATTTGTGTCCAATGTTTAAACACGAGTTAACAAAGAGGAAAAGAAATCGAACGACTCTAACCACGACCTAATTAAAAGACGTGCTTCAGACACGAGGGATAAATTAACTAAACGTCGGATGAGACGCTTATAAAAGAAATAGACATCCACATATGTTTGTGCTTTAGTTTATTTAACAAAAACGTGTCTTTACGAACTCATTAGGTTTATATAAACGTTACGCCATTCTTACAAAAAGTTGCCATTTTCGGAAAGTTACTATTTTAGGAAATTTTCTATTTTCGAAAAGTTCTAAGCTTCGAGATGTTAATATCGTCCCCTATATTTATCAAGTCCATAATTCCATAAACACACTAACAAAACCTAAACGCCTACTTTTCATTTCTATTTTGCTAATTCATACTAACTTACTATTTTTAGTAACGTTCAACGGTATCGCTTTATCATTCTTAGAAAACTCCTAACCCTTCGTAATAAGATCAAATCACTACATTAATATTTTCTAAGGCTTTCGTAGCCTAAATGAACCTAACTCGCTTGAAAACGTTTTAATATATAAAATTATATGTCCAAAAATAACTTGACAAAAATTAGGTCTATCTCACTCATAAAGCATTTTTAACACAACTTTCTCGACCTTAAAAGGGAAACGTCATTTTAGGCCATGTTTGTTTTTTATACTTTGGCTGAAACGGACTCAAAAGGGGTCAAAATGGTCATTTTTGTTCATGATCTGATCGTTTTGCCCAAAAATGTTTCAAGTTTCATTTGAGCGTAACTCGGTCGTTTTAAGTCCGATTTTAGTGTTCGATATATGAAAAACTATCTATACAAAACGAGCTATCCGAAAACTACCTTCTTGACTAATGAAAACATTTTTAAGTCGCCCAAAACCCTAAAATAAATTTGTATCAGCAACCTTATTTTTCATAAACGCTTCCAAAAATCCATCCAAACTTTACAATAGTGCCTATACTAACCTAATCCCGTTCACCACTAAACCAACCAACAAAATCACACTTGAATCTATTCTAGTTCCATCATCCTCTTTGTTGCAACCCATATGTTCACTCATCATTTCCAATATCAAAGTAATAATATCAAGAACACATGAAAACTTTATTAGTTTATAAACCCACTAGTTTCTTTTGAAAATAACACAAATACTAAGGATATATATAAGACTTGATCAAGAAAAGAGAGATAAAAGAAAGATCAAGAACATACTTACAAGAAGAAGAGATATCAAGATGAAAATACAAGATCTAACTATGAACACCTTAGATCTTAAAACCCCAAAGTAAATCTTGTGAATCCTACTTGAATAAATCAAAACCCTAACTTTAAAACTTGAACAAACCCTTGAAATCAAAGAACCAACACTTACAACCACCTTAGATATGAACAAAGATCAACCTAGAACACTTGAATCTTGAAGGAAATCAAAGAAAATCAAACCCTATAAGGGGTGTTTGTTTTCCGTGGCCAAAAAGGAAGAGAGCTGAAGAAAGAAAATGAATTTTGATGTAAAGAGGCAAGTGAAACCCTATCTCATCTATCCTTGGGTATTTATAGGAGGAATTAGGGTTTTTGCGTGTAAGATATTATGTGAATCATGATTAAGTAGAAAATATGGAACCATGGTGCCTATGGTCCTTGTGGTTCGGTTAGAAATAAGGCACAAGAGGGGGAACCACATAAACTTAGTCACTTGGAAAATAAATGGTTACACTTATAATGTTGATAGTGGTTTAGTGGTCCAAACATGTAGCATGAAGACAAATAGGTGTAAGATTCACATGATCATGCATGGAAGATGAATACAAAGATGTCCTTATCCTACATGTGATGGCGTTTTTTTTTGAAAATTCAAAATAAAGATAAAAGATGCTTCAAGGTTTTATTTTGAGCTTATGTGTCCCAGTTAATCAAGAGGGGAGGGATGTGAACAAAACTTTTGACTTATAAAAACGAGACGTACGATAACTAGAGTTTACACGAAAAGATTATGGGTTTTCGGGTCTCTGTTTGACCTAAAACGCTAAATCGTACGACGTATGCGAACAATGTTTAAATCGCAACCAAAAGTGAATGTGACCTACGTAACAGTTTAAAATGATAAAATAATGCATATAACACGTAGACTAATCCAATTCCGAAGCCAGAATGCGTGCGATAACGATTTTTAGTTTTACGTAGGACAACTTCCTAGAAAATTGTCAGATTCAAACGTAACGTATAAAAGTCAAAGTAATGATCAAAAAAGGTTAAAATATTGACCTGAAATTTACAAGGTGTGACATCCTTCCCTCGTTAAATGAGCTTCGTCCCGAAGCTCATGATGTAGTATTCGATGATGGTTTAAGGCCGGCGAAAAGACGTGGATATCTCTTTCGGATTTGATCTTCACGTTCCTAAGTAAATTCAGGACCTCTTCATGAATTCCAACGTACTTTAACAATCGAGGGTTATGGATTTTTTTTGAACATTTGACCTCACGGTCCATAATTTCAATGGGTTCTTCTATGAAATAGAGCTTGTCGTTGATTTGAATTTCATCTAACATATAACAAGTGTATCGTTAGCTAAACACTTCTTCAGGTTCGACACGTAAAAAGTACTATGGACTCGCTTAGTTGATCTGAG